>JASPKZ010003406.1:0-42380 GCA_030220185.1 Diploptera punctata | reverse complement strand
GACAATCTTGATTAAAATCACCCGATCTTTCAGGTTAGAAGTTGATGTGTGGCCAGCTCCTCGCTCATCTAAAAAACCGAATCCTAATCCTCGAGAACAATGTATTTACGCAAAACTAACAAACAGCTTTAATTAGAAATATAGAAATTAGAAAATGGATGAATGCAAAAGAATTATAATGGATGAGATTGAACACAGAAGGCTAAATGATATGGACACGTAAGAAGAATGCAGGATGGAAGACTACACTTTAATTAACCCAGGAAGTTACTACAGACCTTATGGGCTACACCAGTGTCCCCCTACGTACAGAGGGTAGATGTTGCCAAACTCATAATAACGGTATTTGTTTGTCAAGGAGGGCTGGAGGGACAAGGTTAGCAGTACTTTTTCCAAATGTATGTACTATACATTTAAAAAACATAGCTTTACTTTTACGGCATGCAAACTAGTTTTATAGTAAATATGAGAGTCGACATTTTCACACAGGATAGTACAGATCCGCACGAGCTCAGTGACAAGTGGTAACTGTTTTTTTTCTTTAAGAGCGGGTGGCTTGGACGGCTACAACTTACAACTATGTACCTGCTGTGTTGCAATCTTCAGTTTACATAAGAATTTCTCTCAATAAAATATAGTTAAAATGGCAACCCAGTTCCCTATTCCAAACATACAGTGACATCCTGGGTTGAACATGAGTGTACCAAAGGCTGTCTACGCATGGTAAATTGAAAGAAGGAGCAGAAAAGAAAGACCAAGAACAATCTGAAAAAATAACATTCAAAATTCGATGAGGAAATTTGACACAGAGGACAGAGAACGATGGAGAACTTTAATTAAGGGAATTTGTGAAGGTGTATTACAAACTGATAGTCTGTAAGTCCGTAGCTATTTATGAACTTTTATAAAACTCTTGTTAATTATTAGAATGGTTGGAGATAACGCTCAATGATGAGGAAAATTCTCAAAATGAATTTATTAAAATAAGGAATAAAATAAAATCACACTATACAGAGCCTTGGCATTATCATAAGTAATGTCACGAATGATTTCCAATTTATCTAGAGAATTTGGAAATCAAGAGTGGCATTGTTAGGACTATTTAACGAATACAATTAAGCTGTTTACTCACAAATAATTATTTGAATATAGTTACCGGTGTTTTAAAATATGTATATATTTAATGTAAACGGCGATGTTTGAAAAGAAATTAGAAATGTGAGGTTATGTATATTCACTGCAACTCGATCATATTATTTATTGCCAAATAGGATCGCAATATTGTAAGAATACACTCTAGTGGAGAAATAATGAAACACATCAAACTATTATAATCAACATTATAGGTTAATCATTTATATTTTGAATAAACTACTCAGTAAAATCACTGAATATATTCATTATTTGCTATATTCAATGTATTTGTTGGAGAAAAATAATGGTCTAACCTGTTCATAATATTAAAAAAGGAGGGCTTCCTTTATCACAAAAGCAGGAGCTGATAAAGATAAATCGATAAAGAGCGAGGTGAAACACGACGTCATTGGTGTAAAACAGAATTCATTGAAACGTGATTGGTCATTGACTCCATTTGCGACATGAGTTAAATAGTATTCTAAAATACACTAATATATTTAGTGTCTCGGGCAGCAAGAAAACAGACAAATATAAATGAAGAAGAAATTTCTAACCACAATGCTTGTCCTGCTGATATGAAATGAAGACGTTTTTCAAAGAGGTCGTGACCTTCCCATCCCACCAGGACGTTTCCCAAACACTGAAGAAAATCACAGACAAAACCTCAAATTGCGCCTCTCAATATTCCCGACCCACAATTAGCGTGGGTGTAGGCCATCAGTAACTGTCGTCCAACGCTTCGTTCTAACAGCTACCTTCCCCTCTCCTGGATTTGTAACTATTCATCTACAAATAAAGGCTAACATATACTCATTTATTTAATTGGACGGCGTTATGCATTAACCGGCTATGCGCCATTATGTAAATTTCGAGAAAAATACGTTAAACGTTTATGTAAATCTGAATATTGTAGCGCCAAACCAACTTCTTCTTCTTCTTCTTCTTCTTCACTTCACGGGCTAGGCACCTCACAGTTGTTCTGTCCATCTTTTCACTGGCCTTCCTACATTCCTTGAACCTCTTGGGTTGTAGTTAAATTCTGCTATTGGTAATCTTGTTACATTCATTCTTTCTACATATCTAAACCATTTATGTCTATATTCTTTGATTTTATAATTCAGTGGATATATATATTTAACTCTGTTCTAATATCTTCATTATTTATCCGATCCAATCTTGTGCAGCATTTTGTTCTCTAAAGAAGTTCAATTCCACGCTTTGCGCCAAACTAACAAAACTGAATATTACAAGTTATTTTCATTGTTTGACAGTTATGCAACAATAATCTATGAGCGGGAACATTTGGCTCTTAGCTGCATGATGCAAAGTGTAATTAGCATTTATGAAGATCTGGTTTCATAGCCGTTTGTTACAAAACACAGAATCTCTGATAGAACTGATGGCGTTTACATTTTTCTTTAATAATAAGGCTATATTTAAAGATTTGGTGCTAAAAGTGTGCGTACACTTACTTCATGAGGCAGTGCAACAGATGACATCAAAATATATTTTTTTAGAAATGGCACTTAGATGGTTGATGCATAACATCGTCAAATTAAACCATCGCTATGACGAACAGGTTTACAAATGTATTACCACGTCTTCCTGTGACCAATGTTGTATGGTCTTGTACTTCAGCCCTAAATGTCTCTATCTTTCCAGTACCGGTCTTGTCATCCCATTTAATTCATTGATTCTTTATTTCCTGGAGCCAGGATTTTTTATCTGCCCTTACGCCTCCTTTATCCAGTCCAAAACTCTTCTTGATAAACTTTCATCTTCTATTCGTTTTACATGTCCATACCATTGGAATTGTCTGTATTTTACAAAATTAGTAAATTAATATTTTCTTTATTTATCTGTTGCCTGATTACTTCAAATCTTATTCTGGTCAGTTTAGAATGTTTGTGGTAAGAAATATATTTTAGTATTAATGATTTTAACAGCAAAACCTGACATAGTTACCAGATTTTTTCCCCACATGTTGCCACAAATGAACCAAATTCCTAAAAACAAACTAGGCTACTTAAAAAACGAGTCAAATGCACTTGAAATTCTATTGCCTTCAAATATAAAAATACTGGGTTAAATTGGGCCATGAATAGATCAGAGAGAAGATTATAGAAACATCGAGACGAAGTTCCTCAGATACGTTCCAGGATATACTCTAAAGACACCACATTCCTAGTGAAACAATTAGGCAAGAACTTTGTTAAATTAAAAAATTTAAATAAATATTGTTGTATTGTTGCTTAGATCAGTTGGAACACAATTCATAATTTGTTAACATGTCTGAAGAAGGTACAGTGTACCGAAACAGCTGTCACTGAATTATATCTTAATAAATATGAAAATCAAATAAAACTACGTTTTATTTTATTCAATTAATCAAAATGTTTAATCTAAATGAAAAAATACAAAACAATAAACAAAAATTGCATAAAAATATTTAAGGCTAACAAAACAAGCACAGTTGTACCAACCTCAACTATGTTGAGGACGACCGCACCTGCCAACAGGTATACATTTTAATTGTTATCTTATAATATACATATGGCAACAGCCCGCTTTAATTACAAAACAAAGTTTGATATCTCGGGAACTATAGCACTTCAAAAACATGGAACTTTCACATATGGAAAGATAAAAATTAGGTATTTTTCTAGAGCAGCGGTTCCCAACCTTTTCCGACCCGCGAACCCCTTCCACAACGATCTGAGTTGGGTGAACCACTGGCTTTTATATATACATACAGTAGACATGCGTAACATTTAATTCCAAGCAAAAGGTTTAATAAATTAACTTAACCCTTAACGGTTAAAACCTAAAGTTACTCTAGTTACGGCTTAACAACGTGTAGACCTAGTTGTAGCGAAATCAAATGCATTCCTAATGCTGTCGTACATAACTGTAAATCACACATTAGCGGTGACTATTTAACTCATGCCCCAAATGGGAGTCAATTACCAATCACGTTTCAATGATTTCTGTTTTCAACCAATCAGAGTCGTGTTTCACGAAATATTTATCAGTGTTATAATTACCATATTAAAGAAAGCTCCTCCTTTTTAATATTCTGAACAGGTCTGACCATTATTTTGCAGTGACTGAGCCTGTGAGAAATACGGCTACCAGATTGTATATATAGTGCATGAATGTCAACACATGCCGCATGCGGCAGTTAATATAAAAACATTTGTAGCAATTAATTATACCACCAAAAAAAGAAACCACTCTTTGCACTTTCGTAAATGTATTTTTTCCCAGGTAACAATCCAAAAAATATAATTGTCATATTTACATCATACGACATCAGAAATGAATTAATATACAGTTTGATGTGTTTCATTTTTTCTCCACTAGAGAGCAATCTTACAATATTGCGTTCCTTTGGCAATAAATAGTATGATCTCGTTGCACTGATAAACAAAAGAAGCAGATGAAGCGTACCTATCGTTTCTCATTTGTTTTCAAGCATCGCCGTTTACATTAAATATATAAATATTTTAAAATAACTATAGTTAAATAATGATTTGTGAGTAAACAGCAATTTTATTCGTTAAATAGTCCTAACAAATGCCACTCTTGATTTCCAAATTCTCTAGATAAATTCACTCCTCACTTCGTGAGTCGTGAATTTATAGATAATTTGGAAATCACTCGTGGCATTACTTATGAATATTAATTTATTGTGGAAATAATGTGATAAATTTCTGATCTTACACATATGTAACAAGGGGCATTATAGGGTTAATTAATTTTAAAATAATAATATAATAAGAACAATAATATTATTATTATTATTATTATTATTATTATTATTATATTATTATTATTATTATATTATTATTATTATACGACAATGCAAAACAAATGAAGGAAACAAGACTCGAAACCAGCCATTAAGGAAAAGTTTTAGCGAATCCCTTGAAATATTTTGCGAACCCCCTGGGTGTTCGCGAATCACAGGTTGGGAAGTATGTCGCTGACAATCAATTCTATATAGATTTCCAGAGCGCTGGGAATTGTACAGTGGTGTCCGGTAAGCGAAGCCGTGGAACAGAGTAACCAAAGCTACTGCAAGTACTTGTTCAACAATCCCACTTTATCTGCCTGAAATATCCACTCGCTCTTAACAAGTGTCTGATGCGGTTTGTCAGTGTGTGACGCATGTCTTCTTCAAGTGAGTGTTACCGCAAACTCGAGGGATATTTCTCTACATTTTTGTAGATTCGAGAGATAAATTTCTTGTTTAAGAAAGAAGTAACAATGGAAGTCGTGCCGTGTAAAGCGCTTGTTTAGGCAAATATTTAGAGTTGTGACCTTGAAGCAAGACATGAGCTGTTCTAATTAACGAAGGAGACCAGGAGGACCTGCTGGTATTGTCCGAAGTCTTCAGATATCATCTTCACAAGAGCTTTTCAATATGAGGTTTCATCAATATATCCCAGCTTTATGAGGAACTGGTTTTCTAGAAGGCAGTGGGGAACTGTATCTCTTTCATTTATCTATATGACGTCATTTGTATTGTCCACATACCGATTCGGATTTCAAATCACGATTTCTCATATTTATAAGTGTCTGAGGTTATTTTTCTTCAATTTGTTTGACCTCTGAGACAATCTCACTTCGTATCACTGTGTTTATCTTAAGAGAAAGTTGTTGTGTTTTCCAAACAACCACTGCTGTATCTTCTTTTGTTTTTAGAGCTGTCGGAGGAACGGTTTGTATACATGAAAGGGAGAGACAAATTTGTGTGTGCTTTTGTGTCTTGAAAACTACATAATAATTGAGAGGAGGTGATGAAATAGGCATGTGTCAAGAGAAAGGAGAAAGAGACAGAAGGATGAACTCAGATGAGATTAACGAATTTCTAATTTCAATTACAAATTTATCTCTGGTTTAGAATTAGTCAAAAAATAATTATGTACTTTAAAGTAGGCATTCGTTGAAACAATTGGAATTCCTTTATTTTTATCACAAAAATGTTTTAATATTGACTTCATTTTTAAAAAGAAATGAACCAAATTATGTCAAATAAAATAATTCCTACAAAACAAAATTAAGTACAATTTAAAATTATAAATGGATTACGTAGGCCTAAATTAGTATTTGAGAATAAAATTCTTAGGAAAAAATCTGGACCAAAACTTTACTTTTCGTGTATTGCGTCAAATTTTAAGTGGAATTCACCGCAAATAAAACGCAATAATAATAATAATAATAATAATAATAATAATAATAATAATATCATTATTACGTCTATTAGGCCTATTACACAGGTCAACGAGATTTTTGTCTCATGAGTACCAATAGTTGTACTTAATGCAGTTTCTTTATCGTGTTTTCATATATGTATTTGGAATTTCTCCATCACCCACAGTTTTTTTTATTTCAATTTCAAGTAATGGATTTAAATAATTTTTTTAATAAACGTTTTTTCGTCCATTTGTCCATTGTAAAATAAAACCAAATGAGCTAACTCACGAGATTTCAGCTATGGAAAAGATATATCAAGGCAAATGGAATCCTAATATGCTGGCCGATTATTGTTGAACCATCAAGAGGGATGCTCCGTCATTTTTTACTTTCTAGGTGAGTCCGAATATTCGAATATTGTATAGTTACGAATGTAGAAAATATTAAAGTGTTCGAAATTATAATAAATCCCTGTCTCTCGGAAACCTTGCGTGATGGAGAAAACCCGATATCACATTTGAATTCAGGACAAAAAATACTCTCAGAATCACATATTTTTCTCTCTGAGACAAAATGTTTATTTTTTGTTGCTCAGTGTTGTTGTTATTATTATTATTATTATTATTATTATTATTATTATTATTATTATTATTATTATTATGTCCACCGTTGTGGTAAAGTAAAAACATTAATTTTCATTTCGTTATTTTCAATCATTATATTCAACAATTTTTTAGGTTCTGGAGGTAGCGTGCTGCCAGCGGGCCCGGTTCGATTCTCGGTCGGGATAGGTTCCAGGGTGAGGTTTTTTCGCGGATTTTCCTCACCTGTAAAGACAAATGTCACGAAGCTTAGGGCCCAAACGGTCCCCGAAAATCATCCGGCCATCATCATCATCCTTATCATTATCATCATCATCCTTCACCGGTGTGGAAAGCAACGGGAAGCTACCACACCTATAATTCCCCAGTTGCTCAAAACACTGCATGAAAATGCTGTGATTACAGCGAAAGACCTGCCCTCGAGCAGAATTACCATGGATGGATGGATGTCAAATGTTACATGGAATTCACCTAAATAAAACATTATTATTATTATTATTATTATTATTATTATTATTATTATTATTATTATTATTATTTAATTACTTGTTAGCATGGAGTCGCCAAAAAAGTGGTTTTTATTGCTTTCCACCGGAGTTTATTAAGGATAAAAGAAGTGAGGAAAGACAACAGAAAGACAACGGTGATAGGAATGATCAGCTGAAATGAGTGAAGAAATGAAGAACAACAAATGTATTGAAAAAATAAATAATAGGTCCAACTCAAAGGAAATAAACGGAAAACAAAACAAGGAAACCATAAATATCAAACTACCAGCGACGTCACAGTCTGCAATAAACAATTGAAAATATATTGATATAATTAACAGGTAATTAATAACTGAAAGGTAATAACCATTAAAGCCGATGTGTAATGTCTTATAACACAAAGCGATTACCGACAGCTGTGACGTAAGAAGACAGTCCTTGCGGGTTCAACTCTAACATGTTTGTATCAACACATCCGCAAACAAGGGGCAAATGGATTGAAATCCCGGTAGACTATGTTTTATAGGACAGGACAAATCCTATCTAATAAAATGTGGAACGTAAACAATAGATTAAACTAATAGCATATGCATTACTTTTAGAAGAATAGAAAGGTTTTAGACAAGGAAGGTCCTGTTCTGACAATAATTTTACTATGAGACAGAAAATAAAAGAGATGAGAATTCAATTTACCCACATATTTAGCTTTTATTGATCTTGAAAAAGCCTTTGATAAGGTGATAAGAAAATTGTGGGAAATAATGAAGGCAAGAGGGTACTCGGCTCAACTTATAGAAGGAATAAAAAGTCTTTATAATGGCGCGAAAATTATCCTTAATTTAGATAATTATTCTAGTGAAGAAATTTTAATAAATCAAGGAGTTCGACAAGGGTGTACATTATCACCTACATTGTTTAATATATATTTTGACGAGGTTATACGAAAATGGAAAAAATCGAGTCCAATAGGAATACAAATTAATAAGGAAATGTATATGAATATTTTAATGTATGCAGACGATCTGGTAATTATACAGAAGTAAGAGGATGATTTACAAAGAGCCATTTACATGTTGAATCAATTAGGACTCTATTATAATCTCAAAGTCTCAACTTCAAAAACTAAAATTATGGCTTTTCAGGGCAAAGTGCCAGTCAGAGCAAAAATAGTAATCAATAATGAAATAATAGAACAGATAGCACACTTTAACTATCTTGGTTCAGATATAACATACAGTTATGACTGGGATATACACAATAAATTAAACCGATATCAAATGATGTTTGGCACCATAAGAAGAACCCTCCCAAAGACTGGAAGATAAACTCAGCTCAGGTTTTATAAAATCGTGGCTGTTCCTGTTCTTTTATATGGATCTGAATCTTGGGTACATACAAAAAAATATCTCTCACATTCAAGCCACTGAAATTAAATTTTTAAGATCCGTAAAAGGATGTACACGCATGGATAGATTACACAATGAATCAATAAGAAATGAACTGGAGATATTTTCAATAGTTGATAAACTAGAAGAGCACAAATACCAATGGAAAGAACATTTAGACAGAATGGACAATACAAGATTACCCAAAACGATCAACACCTACAAACCACATGGAAAAAATATCTTTGGGACGGCCAAGGAAATGATGAACTTGAGACCGGAACAGGTCTAATCCTGGAAAGGAAGAAGAAGATCTCCACAAACAAGGGGCAAGTGCACTGAGATCCCGGTGTCAGGAACTATACTTTTTTAAGCTATTCTATGTCACCGCGTCATCAGAGAATATTCGATCGGAGAAAAAGTGACTTTCAGGGCGGAGTGTAAACCACGTCCCCGGTTTCATGAAGTTTTGTTTCCATAACACCTATAAAATGACTGAAAATTCACAGAAATTCAATATTTGTTTTTGTAATGAACAGCATATTTCAGTTTTATGGTTGTTATGGAAACAATAAAAAATCCAAAAACCGCGGTCGTGCTTTACACTTCGGTTGAGAAATGTACCCTTTGTGTAGTATTGGCCTATGTGATAACATAAGTTGATGTTAGAGCCAATTACCGATATGATGATCTTGAAGAAGATTTCCGGGCTGTAGGCCGTGGTCTCAAGACAACCCTTGAGGATGCCAGACGCAGTCTCTGGCGAAACGTCGGGGAACTTAAAGCCTCGAGACCACGGCCTTCAAGATCATCGTAGCAACTCTGGGCGTGAAAGTCTAAGTCAATACAATTACAGCTCGTATGTTTACTCACATATAAAGGGACTCCATGCCAAGAAGCTGTCTATATCAGTGGGCAAGTAAGCAATAGTTTTGGCAAGTTAGGGTGAGAAAACGAGCAAGTTTGTTCACAACAGTGTGCCACATTTCTCTGAAATCAATTAACTTCTACATTTCTGATAGAAATGTTGATTTTCCTATAAGAAATAAAGTGTCTTGGGGAATGAGAGAGGGGCACGGGAATGAGGTAGCCCAAAAAATCAGATGGGAGACTAATATTAACCATGGTTTGATGGTAGTGGATTATTTTGGGAAACATTAACTTGGGATAGGGATGTAAGGAGAGGTTTTGTCCGTGCGGCCACGAACCGTGCCCATGAGTTATAACGAAAAAGAGACGCGTGTAGCGCGTAAATAACTATAAATTGTAATAAAATATTTTTGGAAAATCCCTGGAGTAGGAGCTCATCCCAATTGCAGCCTTATGCTCGTTGGCGTCTTAAAGATCTTAAACCCAGTAATCACAGACATAGTTGATTATTTAAGAGGGTACGCCGTAGCGTAAATTAAGGCAATGCGCTATTAAACGGAAGGTCAAAGGTACCAGTCCCGATGGGGTCAGAATTTTTCAACCGACCTATAGCCTATATTCTGGCGGCACTATGGCCCAAGAGTCAACTCAGACTGGAACAGAAATGGGTACCGGACATCTGACCTTGCGTAAAATCGGCTCCATCACGCAGGGCTGACAAACAGCTGACAGATTTTGTCAATTGTTTACAAAGCTGGGAGCCTTAACCTCCTACTACCCTTAAGGGCTTCCCAAAGCCTATAGTTGCCACCAATTACCTATTTTTTACCATTTAAAGTGAGAAATGAAAAAAAATTATTGTCACTGATTGTGTGGTATAATATTAACAAATGCCCCACACTTTTATAGTATACTTAGCTAATACCCGGCGTGTGCTGCTACTCCTAAATAAATGTTAATGTGTTTTTACCACCAGCCTTGCGCTGCTATACTTGCCCGGGAATCTGCTTATCCCGATCTTCTTGGCATCAATGAAAGACAAAAATGGTTATTGTGAGTTATCCGTAAGAGATAAACATGTGCTGTCGCGGACTTTTTTGTAGAGCTTTTTGAGATATTCAATTCCGTGTACAATAATTTGGTGTATTTGTTATGGTTTAGGCAGCGTAAGCCATTTGAGCGTCAAAATAGGGACTTTATTTCACGTTTTTCGCCACAAAGGGTGATTTTTAGGGGTGAAGGGGTTGAGTATCACAACTCTCTTATAGCCTATGTTCATCCCGGAATCTCCTGAACATTTTGCACAAAATCCATTAAAATCTGATCAACGGTATAGCCGATCATAGAATACGAACTAACAAACAAACCAACAAACAAACAATTTTTATGTATTAGATTACAATGCGAGGTTGGGAAGCAGTTTTTACAGAAGCGAGGAAATGATGAAAAACCGAACGATAGCAAAATTGGGTAAAACATTTCACAAACGTGTGTTGTACACTATTTTTGCACGATGGTATTTTCAAACAATAAATAATTGTAAAATAATACCTTTGTTGTAAACATTTGTGTTCATTATAAACAACTGACTAACGTTTACAGTATGGGCACGGTAAATGTCGAAAATAATTTAGGTGAAACTACAGCAGGCCATGACACCAATCATGCATAAAATGGCGGGAAAACGAATTTGTTTTATATTGTTTCAAATAAAATTCAGTTCATTAAAATACAGTGATTTGTTTCGTATAATGTATATTAACACTACATTTTGGATATATTTTTGTATATACATTGTGCGTAGTATACATAAAGGGATTTGGTTTTAATTCCCGCTCTCGGTATGTAATTTGTAATAATACAGTATAGTTATTTAGTTAATTATAGGTGGCAACCCCGAAATTTACAAAATTAAGTTTCCAATCGACAGAACGCAAGAAAATAGTGTTATGCACATTGATGTAGTCATCAACTGCGTTCATTTAAATTAAAAAAACTGTCACCAACAATCGGAGTAAACTACGTAATTTGTAGTGAACATGTTCTAACTCAAGCGGCGATAAACAATTGCAACAATTATTTGTTAATTTTTAATAATAAGAAAAACAACTGAAATCAACTAGATTCAATTATCGCATCACTGTTTACTTAAACTGTTAAAAGAAACAATCACAGTTCAAAGCACTTTAGTGAAGAAACCAATCTTGAAGGTTAAAAGAAAGAAAATCCTTGGCCGGCTGTTCACGCGTAAACTTGACGGCGAGAGAGTCGCTCCTTCCCGGTAACATTAACGACAAAACCCCGCTCTCAACACGCGCGAACAAATCGTGATATCGACATTAAAACGTGTATTATATCTGAACACATGTTTATTAAAACACAGAATTAGCTTCTAATCAAGTGTTATAGAGAGTAGAAAAGAATTTATGATGTAGAGTTTGAGGAAAATAACATTTATTTGCCAGAACAATAAATGGAATTTGTTCCGAGAGCGAGAGATGAGATTTGGCGGGCGCTGCATGCTCGGTCGCCGGTAGCAGTAGAATCGGGGAGGGAGATTCAGAGAAATACGTTTGGATTGTTGGCGAGTTACAAACGATTCCGAATGCGCCTGGTAAGCCGGCAACACGCAGTGCGTGCGCTCTCCCACTCGGAATCGGACTGAATATCTCTCCGATTTTCCCCTATTGCCTTTCCGCTCTGACTGTCAGCGCTCTGGTGGGGGAAACAGGGGGGCTTACAGAGACATTCATTGAGAAAACAGACGGAAAAAAGGAAGAGAAACCGAGGAAATCCTGGAGACAGAGAGAGAGGGAATTTATATATCTCTCTCGAGAGACACCTGTTGAGAGGGATGCTGAATGGAGCTTTTACACAAACAGCCCCTAAATACAAATGAATGAAGTGCAGTTGTGAATGGGCATTTGTACAACTCTGGCTTCCAAAATCAACATGTTTAAGCTCCGTCTGTTTGCGTCTGGATTACAAACAAACAGTTTAACATAAAAACAAATAAAAGTTAGATTATCGCTTCTTTCGTTTGTTTAACACAACTCAAGACTTTCTTTTTTCTTTACAATAAAATGTAAACAGCATTTGGCTAATTGGAAAAAAAAGTCACTCAAAGAATTGTAACACTTGCTTTAACGTCCAGATTTCCATTGCGTCCCTAAAGATGTGAGCTGTTTTTCTTCCTTAGAGACGCTATAATATCGAAGTATTTGGCGACTATATACATGGGCTATATAATTTATTTTGAATACAACTAAATACATGGTCACACATAAAAATACAATCGAATCAATTTAAATATCTTGGATATTATCTCTCTATCTGGGATGAAAAGGATATCCCTGAAAAAATTACTAGTTATAATAAAGTTTAGGAATTATTAATCAAGTTATGAAACCATCCCTTGTACAAAAAAAAAACACCAGATTACGTTTATATAACACTTTGGCTAGATCAGTGTTGACCTATGGTAGTGAAGCATGGACACTAAAAAAAACATGAAAGCAGAATAACGGCTTGTGAAATGAGATTCATGCGCAGAACAGCGGGTTACACCAGATGGGATCGGAAAAGGAACACCGATATCTTAAAATAATTGAAGACTATGCCAATTTTGGAATATATTAAACAGTACCAACTAAATTGGAAACACCATCTTGAAAGAATGAGTTCAAATCGGATCCCCAAAGCTGTTTATAAAAATATACCAAGAGCACTAAGATCTCTGGGCCGTCCTATGAAACGCTGGAGGGAAAATTTTCTATAGGATCGTAACAGGCCTTGGCCTAATACTTGGAAGGAAGAAGAAGAGAAGAAGACATAGAAATACATTATATAATGGAAATGGACAGCTAATGACAAATGAGGGAAATTTGAAGAAGTGGCTGAATTCAAATACCTAGGAACAATAATCACAAATAGGAATGAGACGCACAAAGAAATTAAACATAGGCTCAATTCTGGAAATGCGCGCTATTAGCATTGCAGAGACTCTTATCGTCCGAAACTCCTTTCAAAAAACGTTAAACTGACAATATATAAAACTATTATTGTACCAGTTATATTATATGGATGCGAAACATGGACTCTTACTTTAAGGGAGGAAAGAAGATTACGAGTATTTGAGAATAAAGTTCTTAGGAACATTTTTGGACCGAAGAGAGATGAACAGACAGGTGAATGGAGAAGACTTCTTAACAATGAACTACATGGTGTTTATAGGAAGCCAGATATAATAAGAAGAGTTGTCTTGTAGACTGCGATGGGCAGGACATGTGGCACGAATGGGGAATGAAATACGTGCATGGAAGCTTCTTGTAGAAAAACCATAGGGAAAAACCCGCAGTTGGTAGACGAAGAATCAGGTATGATTTGAGGGAAGTAGATTATACAGGAATGATTGGAAAGCATTAGCTCAGGATAGGGATATATGGAGAGCTTATGCCCTCGCGGCCATGAACCTACGGGTTCGATTGTGCCAGTGAGTTAGCTAGTTAGATACCGGAACTAGAAATAATAGGATCTCCAATGAAAAATACATTGCGGTTGTTTAAATTAATTTACGTGTAGGGCCTATATTTGATGGTAAAAACAGAATGTAGGCTACAGGAAATGTAAATATGGAATTTATTAGGAATTGGGAAGTAAAATATACCGAGGTAGTCCATGTTATGTTCCACGCCTCTGTAGTCCTAAAGATCCGGCCAGAGCTCATTGGTTTCCTACAGTAGGATGGAAAGAAAGCAGAGAACAAGTCACCCGGAAGGGACTTCAAGCCGTTGGTCTGAGGATTTCCATGTTCCTAAAAAAGAACGTTATTAAGGAACCCAATGAGACATTTAACAGGCAACTGGGGCGTTATGAAGGTAATTTTTACTAAGAGGCCTCTTTAACAGGCTTATATACCAATGGTCACCCCCTGGAAGAAATAAACGTGGCAGACCAAGATGGAAATGGAAAACCTACGTCAGAACAATAATGGATGATAAGAATTTGAAAGAGGGAGATTGAAATGATAGAGATAAATGGAAACTGAAGACGGCAAACCTATAAGTGGGGGAAAGTCGAAGAAGATGAAGAAGAAGAAGGATCTCTTACAAGCTTGAAAATCTTCAGACTTTGGACCCACGGCTTAAAGTCCCTCCCGGAGGACTTGCTCTTTGGATTTTTCCTTCTAAAAAATCCATCTACCCCGGCCGGGTTTGAACCCGCGACCCTCGGAACCAGAAACAAGGAACATAACTACGATATCCCCCACATGGAAACAGATACTTGTGCTTCCGAAGAAGAAGCCTTGAGGTAGTAACAGGCCACCAGACCTTACACATGTGTAGAGGGGAGAGGAGCTGGTATCAGCGAAACAAGAATTACGTGAGAAAGAAAACCGCAATTAAGGACTTACTGCAATTTATGAGCACCTGGTTGAATGAGGTTGTTTGATTTTTATAGAACGTACTGTATATCTCCAGCAGCATGCAGCATGCAAGCGCATCCATAATTCCAGAAGAAGCAATTATCCGAACTTGCATTCAGACGTGTTCAAGTTGTTTTCTGTATTCTACGACCAACTTTATCATAACCAGAGTTCACAGTTGATTTAAATTATTATTGAATCATCATCATCATCCGTCATGAATTAGGCCTTTGTAGACCTGTTTCGGTCCCATCTAGCGTCTTCTAAGAGATCTTCCTGGTCGACGATGTCCTTTGTGATTTTATTGGCTGTGGATTTATTTATGGGGACCAACTGGTGAATTTCAGTTTTTTTTAGTTTTCATCTGAGCGTTTTGAAATTTTTATCATACACATTGTGTGCTTATAGGAGTGTTTCTGTGAAGTTTGGTGTTTAAAAGTGGAATATTTTCACAATTATGATTTTAAAAAATATATTTTTAATATTTTCTTAAAAATCCTCCTCAGGATACATTTTTAATTATTCTCTCATGAAATTTGAGATTCAGAGTCTATGTGATTCCAATAAACATATTTGCTGTGCAAAAATATTCATAAAGGAAGCTAATGTTTATTTTTCACTTTTGAAAAAAAATGTTTATCACTCACAATATTTTTTCCATCTCAATTTAAAAGAACCCACGTGTCTTAGACTGGTAACTCAATGTATACCATGTCATTAATAATTATGGACAATGTTATTCTCCCACCTCATTCTTGGTCTACCAACTGGGCGTTTTCCTTCTGGTTTTCATACAAAAAGCTTCCAAACATGTTTTTGATTCTCCGTTCGTGCCACATGTCCTGCCCATCGCAGTCTACGAGACTTAACTGTTCTTATTATATATGGCACACACTTGGCACCTTTAAGTCACACTTATACAGTTACCTGTTGTCTAATAATTAATTTTTCTCTATTTATTTAAATTTATACCATGTCATTCATCATTTTTCTGTTTTTTATATATCTTGTACGTATTATACATTAAATTCGTTAAATCTAGAGTAATCAAAATAATTATAAATATTAATTGTATTGTATTTATAACCTGTAATTGTTTATGTATATTGTAATTTACGGTAGATGTAAGACTATTTTTTTGTATTTTTAAAATCTGGTTGAGTGGCAGACAAGGCCTTAAGGCCTTAAGTCTGTCTGGTAAAATAAAGCTATTATTATTATTATTATTATTATTATTATTATCGTCATTATTATTAAAACTTCAAAGCCTAGGATCTTGTGCACCTTCAATGCTTAGACCTCTTGCTTGCATTGCTATCCTCATGCTTTCCTTCCATGTTAACTTTGGACTCCCTCTCTTCCTCCTTCTGGTCAATTGCCATTGATATAGTTGTTTCCGCCATCGCTCATCTTCCATTCTTAAAACATGTCCTAACCACTTTAATTCGTTCTCCTCAATTCTTTAATTATGCTTTCTTCTGCTTCCATTATGTTTCTAATTTCCTTATTTGTGACATGTTCTAATTTTGACTTTCTGGCACTTTCGCGTAAATAATCCAATTCTAGAGCTATTATTCTATTCTTGTAGTACTTATTGCATTGGCCATCACTTCATTTGTTTACGCCTGATCAAGAATGTATTAATAAAATCAAACACAAATCACAACACCTATCAGAGGAAATTATGAATTATTAAATTTGCCGCAACAAACATATGTCAATCGAAAGCAAAATCCGCAAATCAAAACGATAGTTCGACCTGTTATCGTATATGGAGCAGAAACTAGGGCTGATACAACAAAAACTAAACAAATAATAAGCACATGTGAAATGAAGATCTTAAGAACTATTCAGGGGAAAACATTATTTGTAAGATACACAACACAGAAATTAGGGACAAATGCCATATTCAAGACATAACCAAATTTATTATAGATAGACGAAAATATTGGAAGGGTCATATAGAAAGAATGGAAGACAACAGACTAAAGAAGGTAGACCAATGGACGGGAGAAGAACAAGAGGAAGACCAGTCAAGAGATGGATAGACAGTGGATGCACATCGAATACGTCTTCCTCCAAGGAGTGATTTTGGAAATAAACAGGATGAAAATGCTACAAATAATGAACAGAAATAACGTAAAGTTTATCTCGATATTTGCCTTTGTTTCGCCTTACCGACATGTTCAAGGTAGCATTTTGAAATCTTAACAAGTTAGTTACGCAGAAATCAAATTGAAAAGCGCAGTTCGTGATGACTGGAGGACAGAACTGCATCTGGCTCATGGAGTAATGAATGGGGATGCAGAACTGCAGTTGGTAATGAGAAGTGTTCTGAAGGCTGCCCAAGACGTTAACAATGGACTGATACAATAATCACAAAATTAACATATGCCTGAGAACAAACCGCTACCAATAAAGCGTTGCATGACGCCTGTGTGCATCCCAAATGCAACTTCGCCATTGTAAACAGATGGCGCTGTTCATTGTTAACCGAGAAAATCTGTTGGCAATTATAACACAAGGTTTCTTATTTTTACCAAATGCATGAAAATAGTAGCCTATATTACGATGCGAGTTTGGGAAGTGGTTTTTACAGAAGTGAGGAAATTATTAAAATCTTCACTTAAAAAATAAAATATAAAATTATGTAATTTTTACCTAAAAGTCCGTCTCCTCAACTTAAAAATTATTTATCTGTAGCACTTTCGGGACTTGTCCCATCATCAGCAGGATTCACTACTGGTGTTTCACTGAAGATCTGGTAGAGGGGGTTACACGTACTGGATTCGTTTTCGTTTATCAGATGGTCGTTGTTGTGAGCTGCTTTCATGATTTCCATCTCCTCAAGTACGTTTATCTTCGCTGGATTATTTCCTCTGTGCATTACTGTTAGGGTGTTTTCAATATTTAACATACGATGAAGAAAAATCAAGCTATGCAAAACACGTTATCCATGAAGGACATCGTATGTTAGCCATTGAAAACACCCGAACAGCAATGCAGAGAGAAAATAATCCAGCGAATATAAACGTACTCGAGGAGATGGAAATTTTGAAGGCAGTTAACAACAACGACCATCTGATAAACGAAAACGAACCCACTACATGTAACGCCCTCTACCAGATCTTCAGTGAAACACCAGTTTTGAATCCTGCCGATGACGGGACAAGTCCCGAAAGCGCTACAGTTAAACAACTAATACAGTTTGAGGAGACGGACCTTTTAGGTAAATATTCCATAATTTTATACTTTAATTCTACATAAATATATCACAGTTAATTTTCACCTAGGACTGGGTTCCCTATCTTAAATTACTTATATATTCTTTTCTACAAATAGGCTTTACTATGCAATGTGATATGCGTTTCAATTTTTCAGGAAAATTATATATTATTTGCAGATAATTTTTTCTCACTTCTTCCCTAATAATCAAAGTCTAACAGCCGTGAGGTAATCCTCAAGGGTTCTGCAGCTAATTTGATTTAAACATCGGTTATTAATTCCCCATTTTCGAGACACAACATAGTTTTCATCTTCATACACACATTTCCACGTCAAGTTGTGTTCATACCATCAATTTTAACGAGTTCAATTTTAATAATGATGATGATGATGACATAAAATAATAATAATAATAATAATAATAATAATAATACACCATTTATTATTTGCAGACGACCAACTGGCGATTACTCAGGACACGGAAGATACATGACAAGCAAATTAATTGAGGAATACAAGAAAAGGGGACAAAATAAACATATTAAGAAAACTTAACATCTCATGACAGAACGAGAGAATGAAGAGAAATTACAATGTGAAAATGTGGAAATTAAGAAAGTTAAAAAATTCAAATATTTAGGATCAATTTTAGAATCAGGTGTCAAAAGTTGTAGTGAAATTGAGAAAAGAATTGGCGAAGGAAGAAAAGTAGAATTTGAATGTAAAATTCAGTGAAACGGAGTAAAAATATCACAAATAAAACCAAGACATTGATATTTAAATACTTAGTACAAAGTGTTATGTTGTCTGGTGCAGACACCTGGACTTTACGCAAACACATGTTTGACAGCAGAGATGGATCTTAAGCGAAGGGCATCAAGAAAATCAAGAAAGCAGAAAATTCGGAACCAGAAAATTACAGAAATGATTAATGTTAAACATAATATTATAGAAGTAATAGAAGAAAGAAGATTGAAATGGTACATCTCAAGAGGATGGAGAATAATAGAATCCCAAGAATGATGCTGGATGGGAATGCTGAAGGCAGGAGGAGGAACAGTGGACGGATGAAGTGAGAAGAAACATGATCAGCAGACACCTCAAAGAAGAAGATGCTGAGGATAGAAATCTGTGGCGGAGCAAAATACATTTGGACTGAAGGGTAACTACTGTAATGTAGAGAAAATCCTTAATAAAAAAATAAGCGTATTATTAATATTTTTCACAATTAAAAGAATAGTTTGTAAGTCGTAAGTTGTCGTGTGACAGAATTCTTCTCACTGACAAAAATATATTACCTAGGCCTATGCAAAAAAAACGTGCAGACTTAATAACTGAGGGGCTAAGTGAAAAAGTGTCTCATAGCACTAAAGTTTGTTTTTTGTGTGGAGCAACCAGTTATTACACTAAATAGCATTGGCTGACAGAACGACCAAAAAAAAAAAAAAAAGAATCACTTGACATGTGATCTGTGCCACTTTTTCCACTCGACGCCACAAAAGATGAATCTTTCAAAACTTCTTCTGAGAATCAGAGCTATGGCCTATAGTACACACAATTAATACTAAATTAATGGAGAGAAACACGGAAAATCCACAGATAATCTTTATATAGACTATAATAATAATAATAATAATAATAATAATAATAATAATAATAAGTATTATTATTATTATTATTATTATTATATATAATTTTTCTGTACTTGTGCATATCACTGAACTCCTCCTAAATGACTGGATCGATTTTGATGAAAATATTTGTATGTGCTTGAGTGGGTCCCTGGATGATTTAGATTTGAAATTGGACCCTGTAAAACCATTAGGTGTAGGAATTCACCTGAAGTGAAAATTTAAAAATTACTCTAGCGGTCACAATTTCCGATGTTTCACAACGAAACTCGGTAAATCCTATTAAAATAAATCGAGGTAGGTATAATCCAAAAATGAGCAAAATCCGACAGTTAGAAATGGAGGTTTACTTGAAATCTGAAATTAAAAACAACCTCAACTACTGGACCTATTTTGATGAAAATATTTCTGTGTGTGTTTGAGTGCGTTCCTGGATGGTTTAGATTCACAATTGGACTTTTTAAAACCATTAGGTGTAGGAGTTCACCTGAAGTGAAAAATATAAAAATCACTCTTACGGTCACAATTTTCGATGTTTCACAAAGAAACTCGGTACATCCTATTAAAATAAACCGAGATAGGTGTTGTCAAAAAATGAGCTAAATCCGACAATTAGAAGTGGAGGTTTACCTGAAATCCGAAATAAAAAACTGAGTGGCAACCGCCATGTTCGGTTCGTCTCAGGGCACACGATAACATTTAATTAACCTATAATTGCCTACTTAATTTATTTAGGCGTAGCAACGCACGCCGGGTATTAGCTAGTACCACACATACTGTTCGCTTGATGTAACATGGACATAACGCCTTCTGTTTTCATTTGTTGCTTCATACAGTACTTTCATAAGCATGTGGCAGCTTACAGTCCCAGAAGAACGTAATATTTGTCAATTTATTAAACTTTACAGCGAGTGTCGGTAAAAAAGTGAAGTAATTTTCCAACATTGGCAACAATGTAAGCAGACAGATATACTTGTGCACGTGCATACCTCAGTCTAGTCCCACAAGTTGTAAATTTCAAGTTCTCACGCCACAAACACACAATTAACATTAATATATGACGTCATTAACATTATTTCTTTCTGCAGAGCATGTCATGTCCCTGCTAACTGGCTCCTGGATGACAGATACTCACGGAAACAAGGAATCAGCAAATTATCTCGTCTGCAGCAATTAAAAATCATTCTGACATCAGCCATGTAAAAAACAATATTTATACAAAATTATGAGAGAGAGAGAGAGAGAGAGAGAGAGAGAGAGACAAAGAGAGAAAGAATATACTAAGGTTCCTTAATATCTTTGAATAATTTACTCCATAAGGATCCTTGACATATAGATCTACAGTATTGTTCTAAAACATAACCATGTTTACATCATGTAATCATCATGAAATCATCATCATCATCATCATCTGCATTCATGGATTAGGTCTGTTGACCCGTTCCGACTTCAGCCCATCTCTTTCTAGCTCTGCCCACATCTCAGGTGCCTTTAGGTTTGTATTTTGTTATTTGTTTTGGATATCTATCTTCATTGATTCTGTCTATGTGTTGCTCTCCATTTTTGTCTATATGTATCTATTTTATCAGTCATTGCAAATATTTCAAGTTCCTGTCTTATTTCAGTGTTCTTGATTCTGTCTTCCTTAGTGCACCCTTTAACAGATCTCAAAAATTTCATTTCTGCCGCCGTTAAATAAAATAATAATAATAATAATAATAATAATAATAATAATAATAATAATAATAGTAATAATAATAATAATAATAATAATAACATATAATAATTTCATTCATCATTTTGAGAATTTTCCTCATCATTGAGGATTTTCTCCAACCAATCTTAATAATTAACATGGGTTTAAAAAAATACATAAATGTCTACGGACTTACAGATTATCAAGTTTGCAACAAACATTCACAAATTTCCCTAATTAAAGTTCTCCATCGTTCCTGTCCTCTGTGTCTTCATCCGTTACACAACCAAATTTCCTCATTGAATTCTGAATGTTATTCTTCCAGGTTGTTCTTGGTCTTCCTTTTCTGCTCCTTCTTTCAATTACCCGTGCATAGATGACCTTAGGTAGTCTTCATCCTGAATTCTTCTTACGTGTACATACCTTCTTGTTTCAATCTCGTCCATTGTACTTCTTTCTGCATTTATCCATTTGATAATTTCTGTTATTTCAAATTATTTTCAGTCGAGATTTTCTTGCAGCTCTTATCCAAAAATCCACTTCAACTGCAGTTATTCTATTAGCATGTTATTGTTCATTGTCCAATATAATATAATATAATAATAACTATCAATATAATATAATATAGATAGATAATATAATATAAATAATATAATATAAATATAATATAATATAATATAATAATAATTATATAGAATATAATAGAATTAATATAAATATAAATATAATATAATATAATCTAATATAATATAATAAATATAATTAATATAATATAATCTAATATAATAGAATATCATTCTATAATATAATATAATATATTAATATTATCAAATAATGGTAATATTAATTAACCAGTGTATACTATATGGGTGCGAAACATGGACTCTAACTTTAAGGGAGGAAAGGAGATTACAAGTATTTGAGAATAAAGTACTTAGGAAAAAATTTGGACCAAAGAGAGATGAACAGACAGGTGAATGGAGAAGACTACAGAACAATGAACTACATGGTCTTTATTGGAAGCCAGATATAATAAGAACAGTTAAGTCTCGTAGACTGCGATGGCACAAGGACATGTTGTCACGTATGGGGAAATGAAAGACTTGCATGGAAGCTTCTCTGTAGGAAAGCCAGAGAGAAAACGCCCTGTTGGTAGACCAAGAATGAGGTGGGAGAATAACATTAACTATGATTTGAGGGAAGTAGATTATACAGGGAATGATTGGAAAACATTAGCTCAGGATAGGGATGTATGGAAAGCTTATGTCCGCGCGGCCAAGAACCATACGGGTTCGATAGTGCCAGTGAGTAAGCAAGAGTAAGTAAGTATAATATAATATAATATAATATATATATAACAATAATAATAATAATAATAATAAATAACTTTATTTATAAAGATTTGCAAGTTTTTGCACATCTTTCTGTCCATAAAGTTTTATGTTCCTTCTCCACCTGGTCTCCTATCATCCATTTCATGTCCTCCAGTCCCCTTGTTCTCATTCCAGTTCTTATTTATTGCATCCACGAGGATCTTCGTTAATCACGTAAACTTGCAGAGATTAACGCCATAAGCTACTCTCTTCCACTCAACCAGCGCAAACTATTAAATGCAGAAAAATATTTACACCCGATCATAACGTGTGCAATTATTGGAGAGAGAAAGCAGTAAAGGAATATCTCCTAAGAAGCGTTCTAATCGTCTCCTACCTCGTTTTCAAAATAAACTATCACAAGACAAAATTGCCACGCGTACAAACCCCTGAAGCAAATACGGCCACGTCATGGACCCCAGACGCTGTTAAAGAAAGAAAAGAAATCCGTGGCACCTGCTAGCGAACTTGGGTCGCAATGTAACCCCCCATTGTGATTCGTGTTAACCCAACATACCCCCCGGGGCGAGGGGGGAGCTGCAATACAATACAATATAATAAACATACACACACAAGAAAAATTATAATTGTAAGAAAGCATGAAGTATGGCCTAAATCTAATGTTTGAAGAGAGGAAAGAAGAAAATATTATCACGATTTTAATTTGTGGGATCAGCGTGCGTGTAGAAACGTGTTCACAATTTAAACAGAAACTGTGCCTACCTTACATGAAATGTCAAACAAGTGTTGGTACGTGATGCAACCACCTTCCAAACACACTCATATGTTTATGTCCTCAGTTACAACTATGTGTTGCAAACACTACCTTTGCGCTGTTCTGATGACAAACTTTTTCAACTCGCGTATTCCCTATTTCATAGCACGCTTTTCGCCTTTAAAACGGTTTTTATAACAAAAGGTCAATGCTTTAATAGACATATTAGTAAAAAAACTTCAGAAAACGTTTAAGATGCATCAGTGTCTTGTAAATGAGTGACCTAGGCCAGATTACTTGAATGTTCTCAGATAACAGACGAATGGCGCGCGCGACTGACTATACCTCCGTCACAGCAGTCAGGAAATAATCAAAGACGTCCAAAGTCTGAGAATAAATATAATCATTATAATAATAATAACAAGTAATAAATATAATACTAACAATAATAAACAATATAACTAACAATAATAAATAGTATGTAATAATAATAAAATAACAATAATAACAAATAATAATAATAATAATAGTAGTAATATAATAACAATCATAATAACAGTAATAACAATTACCTTAATAATATAACAGTAATAATACTAATACTCACAATAATAATACCAAAAAATTTAACATAAATAAGTAATAATAATAATAACATATATAACAGTAATAATACTAATAATAACAACAGTAATAACAATACAAGTAATAATAATAATAAGAACAATAATAATAGTAGTAATAATAAATAATACGTAATAATAATATATAATAATAATAATCATAATGAATAAAGTCAGTAACATGGACTCTTACTTTAAGGGAGGAAAGGAGAATATGAGTATGTGAGAACTAAAGTTCTTCTTAGAATTTTTGGACGCAAGAGAGATGAACATACAGGTGAATGGAGAAGACTGCATAACAGTGAACTACACGATCTTTATAAGAAGCCCAGATATTAAACGAACAGTTAGTTTGTTAGACTGGCGATGGGCAGGACCTGTTGCACGAATCGGGGATGCAAAGACGTGCATGGAAGCTTCTTGTACGAAAGCCAGAGTAAAAACGCCCAGTTGGTAGACCAACAATGAGGTTGGGAGAATAACATTAACTATGTTTTGAGGTAAGTAGATTATACAGGGGATGATTGGAAAACATTAGCTCAGGATTCGGATGTATTGGAGAGCTTATGTCCGCGCGGCCATATACCTAGGGGTTCGATAGTGCCAGTGAGTTAGTTAATAAATACAGTAACAATTATAAAAAATTGCAATAATAATAACGATAATAATAGTAATAATAATAAATATATAATAACCATAAAATAATAGTAATAATAACAATAATAATTATAGAAATAATAATAATAATAATAAATAATAATAATAATAAGAATAATAAAGATAATAATAATAATAATAATAATAATAATAATAATAATAATAATAATAATAATAATAATAATAATAATAGCAATAATAAGTTCGGTTATGGTTCAGAAGTTCGCAATATCACTTATTGGAAAAAGAGTGCCTCTAGGCGAGAGGTTAAACTACGATGAAAAAATAAGTAATTTGATTAACAGACAATGGTAACAATAACATAACCACAACCACATGGGAAAGAGTCGTCTTCATCGAATTACAACGTAGCACAACGCTCAGAATACAAAACGCTTGTTTGCATTGAATTGGAGTTTTTGATTTTGAATTATGGGACAAGACGTGGCTAAAGATAACATTTCAATAAACTGAAGGAGAAATGAAATTGAGGAGGAGAGGAGAGGAGAGCAGAAACCCATCAACTTGTCAACACCATGAAATAAGCCCCAGCCTTTAAATCAACTCCAAATAAATAAAAAATAAGAACGGACATTTATATATAATATGTAGTAAAACTCGTACCCAGTCGTTAAAAATCAAGTCCCGAGTTCTGGCTGCTCATTAATACTAACTGCCTTTCCATGCAGTAGCAATAATAATATTATCAATATATAACTAATATCCTTTAATTTTCTCTACTTTTCTGATATTACTGCTACATGAATTATTTATTATTTTTCTTCTTGTAAGCCCATGTTTCCCTTAACAGAGTTTTAGGCGCTCTCCCCCTACAGGGAAGAATTTGAACCATACTAATTAGTTACACTTGTTTTGGTGTAGATGTCATTTGAGTGGTCCATGGTCATCGTTCCGCCTCATACTGACATCTAGGAAACCAAGGTAGTACTAGGACGGGAAAATTCGATAAATTTTGCTTAGAGGCCCTTTCATTCAGGCTTAAGGATCTTTTACGAGCCTGAAAATCTTCAGACTCGGGACTCACGGCTGAAAGTCCCTCCCGGAGGACTTGCTCCCTGGATTTTTCCATCCTAAAAAAGTCCATCGACACCATCCGGGTTTGAACCCGCAACCCTCGGGACCAGAGGCAAGGAGTTTATTAATATACTTACATTAATAATTATTAATATAAAATTGTTATCAATAATAAAATATTAGAACAAACAAACACATTTAACTATCTCAGATACCAAGTTACAGACGAAGAGGAAAAGATTTTAGTCAAAAAATTATAAAATTTAGCAGAGTAACAGGAATTATAAATAATATTTTCAAGCCAAACACAGTACAGCAACACACACGAACTAGAATTTATAAAGCACTGGCCAGACCCATATTATGTTACGGCAGTGAGGCCTGGACAATTCGCAGTGTAGATGAACAAAGACTAACTGCGGCAGAAATGAAATTTATGAGACGTACTGCAGGTTACTCAAGAATAGACCATAAAAGGAATTTTGAGATTCTCAAAGAATTATACACAGAATCAATCGTGGAATAGGGGCCTATGTACAAAAATACATAAACAACTTGAAATCTCACGTAAAAAGAATGAGCAGAACACGAATACCACGTCAAATCTTAAATTATCAGCCACCAGGCAAGAGGTCTTTGGGCAGACCCTTCAAACGTTGGATTGAGACCATAACAGACCTCTAGGTCTATCACAAGAAAGGAAAAGAAATATGAGTAGGCCCTAATAAAAATGAAATTAATATAGGCCTAGGCTATATCCTAGAATTGTTGAAAGCATCAATAAGCATCCTTTGGTAACGGAAATGGATTATATACGAAGGGCAGCAAGAATTTCAAGAAGAGAAAAAATTAGAAACTCAGTTATAAGGGAGAAAATGAAGATTGAAGGCACTATTTTAGATTATATTAAAACTCAGCAATTAAGGTGGTTTCGACATGTCCAGCGAATGGAAGAGGATCGACTACCAAAATCTGTTTTGGAATGGAAACCTGAGGGAAGACGAGGCAGAGGAAGAGCTAAAACCTGCTGGAGTCGGGGAATATAATGTATTTATACATGTACAACCAGGAGATTGGATGGACCGACAAAATTGGCTGTTGGAGTTTGAGTAAAATGCTACAATAAAATTAAACTTAAAAATATAATAATAATAATAATAAACATTTAGTTCTCAAAGAAATGGCATTATACAGCATTAACAAGTGCTGGTGCACGGGCTGCAGTTCAGTTACACAAATAAGGGGCTGCCGGACATTGGCATCTTTTAAAAGAAATCTAAATTTATATTTGCTCTAAACTCGACTTCATTATTACCCAGTGTAAGATATATATATTAATTGGTGTTTCTCGTATAATGTGTCATATTTATATTATTATTATTATTATTGTTATTATTATTATTATTATCGTATCATTATTGTTATTACCCTATAAAATGTTGTTTGTACATGACATTTACATTGCTACATTTATTGTATCTTTAACTGTTTATAATTAGTATAGTGTGTGTATATATATTTGTCGAATATTTATTTGTATTTGTGCTGGTTGAGTGGAAGAGAGGGCCTTATGGCCTTAACTCTGCCAGAATAAATAAAGTATTATTATTATTATTATTATTATTATTATTATTATTATTATACATATACCATATATAGGCCTATATTAGAAAGTTTTAGTTATAGGGAGAGAGAAAACCAAGTATAGGCTGTAGGCCTACATTTAGAAGCGAGAGAAACAAATTCGGGAAAATAAAGTTACGATTACCAATGAAAATGTGGTAACAAATTTACCTAAATAACCAGATAGAAAGGGAGACAAGACTCTGTCTGTTTGGGGATATTTTTGTCAGAAAGTTGTTTGATTGTACAACATAATGGAAGTATCGCTTAAGGGAACCATCGTGCATACTGCAGCAGACTGAAAAAAAAAAAAAAAAAAAAGAGGAGACTTGCATATATTTGCATTGGCTCGGGAAACAAGAGAGAAGCGCTAGAGAGGTGGTGGGGGAATCTATCCCACACTTTCCAATATGCGTTCTCAAACTTCAGACCTGCCAACACTTCTATCCCTTTACTTAGTGCTACATTGCACAAAAATATGATTCTTTCTCAAACATCTGCGTACAGAACTCTCCAATATTTTACACAACATAAGATAAAATTAAATTTTAAAACTTTGTTGCACGATAGTGCGTTGTGCCGTACTTACAGCAATGGCGACCTTCATTGAAAGTTCAATTTCCTAAATTTCGCGGTTGCCAACCTATAAGTAACTATACTGTAATAGGCTATTATAAATTACCTACCTAGTGCCGGAAGTAAAATCACTGCCCTTTATGAATACTGTGTACAATGTATATACAAAAGACAGTGTTAGTATAACCCTGTCTACTTTTCATCCATTAGAAGTGAACATTACAAAGGAAACAAATGGAACTAAACTAAAAAGGGAACTAAAATCAAAATTTATAAGAGCATAACACAGAATATTTTGTCATATGGAAGTGAAACTTGGTCTTTGACGGAATTACAGAAGAATAAAATTACAACACTTGAATTTGATTATTTTAGAAGAAGCCTCCAAAAAACAAGACAGGAAAAAATAAGAAATTAATTCCTTTGGAGAGAAATGAATGTCACCACATCTGTTGTTAAGAGGATTGAAAATCGAACGTTTAAATGGTATGGCCACGTACAAAGAATGGAAAATGAAAGATGGCCAAAAAATATATACCAATGGTCACCCCCTGGAAGAAATAAACGTGGCAGACCAAGATGGAAATGGAAAACCTACGTCAGAACTGTAATGGATGATAGGAATTTGGAAGAGGGAGATTGGAATGATAGAGATAAATGGAAACTGAAGACGGCAAACCCAAAAGTGGGGGAAAGCCGAAGAAGAAGTGAACACATCTACTGGTTGTTCAAGAATATATTTAAACTGGTCCCTTATTTAATTACCTAGGTTGTCAATTGTCTTCTGGATATGGAACAAGAAATTATATAGATAATAAATTATAAAAATTTCAAATGATATGTGGCACCATTCATACAACACTAAAACATAAAACAAGGAACGATACAAGATTCAAGTTCCATAAAAACACAGTTTCAATAATTTAGGCTATATAGCCTAACTTAGGTTAATTGCATTGCGTTCTTATGTCAGAATATTAATTGCAATTTTCTATTTTACTGAATAGGATCTAAAATCCATCCATTCATAGTAACACTGCCCGAGGGCAGGTCCTTCACTGCAATCGTAGCATTTTCATGCTATGCTTTGCAGCTTTACTAGGGAATTGCAGGTGTGGTAGCTTCCCGTTGCTTTCCACACCGGTGAAGGATAATGATGATGATAATGTTGATGGCCATATGATTTCGGGGACCGTTTGGGCCTTAAAGTTTTCCTGACATTTGTCTTACAAGTGAGGAAAAACCCCCGACTAAAACCTCACACAGAAAAACTGCCCCGACCGGTGATCGAACCCGGGCCCGCTGCGTGGCAAGGCAGCACGCTACCTCGAGACTACAGCGGTGGATGGGTCTACAATAGATACTTTTTTTTACATTTTATTTACAGCATGTTCCATCACAAAGAAAGTAATACCACTTGCTTTATTATACAAAATTATTTACATAAAACGCGATTTTGAAGTATCTGTAGATAAGACAAAAAGAATGGTCTTTTTAGGAAAGTCGCCCGTAAGTTCGAAAATAATAATAGAAAATAAACCTCTGTGACAAGTGTTAAATTATAATGATCCAGGTTGTGAATTGTCTTCTAGATGTGGAACAAGAAATGATACAGACAATAAATTATCAACATTTCAAATTATATGTGGCACCGTTCATACAACACTAAAACATAAAACAAGGAAGGATACAAGATTGAAGTTGTACAAAACAATGGCGGTACCGGTACTTTTATACAGTAGTGAGTCCTGGGTAGCAAATAAGAGGAGTTCCAGTAGAATACAAAGTGCAGAAATTATCTTTCTAAGAAGGACCAAAGGATCCACAAAATTGGTCCAAATAAGAAATAAGAATTGAATTAGAAATAGGCCTATATACAATAAATGATAAAATTCAACAACACCGCGTCGGCTGGGAACAGCATGTTCAGAGAATGGAAGAAACAAGATTGCCCAAGATGGCATATCATTATAAACCGAAGGGATTAAGGGATGTAGGAAGACCTGGGAAGAGATGGAAGGAATCATTGTGAATTCGGAACAGGCGAATCGCCTAAACTTTGGAAGTGAAGATGATGGTAAATGGTCCCTTATAACAAAATAAGTTAAGGGATTTAGCCTATTATTTCCTACAATACGTCATATTAACATCGTTTGCCTGAATGTAAATTTAAATATCGACTTTTTAAAAATGTGCCAAACATATTCCATGACACTGACATATTAAATAGCTGATACCTTGAGGGTCTCTCAAACAAAGTTATGTCCTCAATTATTCCGCAACTGTTTGTCATTCCAACAAAGAATATTCCTTGTTTTGATTTAATGCAATAATAAACTGCATTTGCTGGCCACATTAACATATGGTGGCTTTTGTCATTCCATAAACATGCAATTTGACTGTTTGTACAAATTGCATCTGTCACATTGTGGGATATAATTAATGCTACTTGCAGATATTTCTCATGGAACATTGAAACAATTTACATACAAACTTAGTAATCTATCCCGAGGGCACGTCTTCATTCTCTGCAAGACAATAAGCATCTCATTCTACAAGAAAATAAACGATACACCATGAAAATGCCACATATTATTGTCGAGTTAAAAAATATAGATATTTTCATGCAATCTGTGGTTTTTACTTCTTCTTGTAAGCCCATGTTCCCCTTAACAGAGATTTAGGCGCTCTCCCCCTACAGGGAAGAATTTATAAGTTGGTAAGAGGCACTCGAAAGAGCATTAAGTTATAAGTTTATGATTTGTCTTTTATGAGTTCGTTCAGTGATCCTGTCCATATTCTGCATTGTTTGTAATGGTATCGCTCACACTTTTGGTCGCATATCTTGCACACCAACGAATCACTCGGTTGGTGGAATTTTGTATTTTTGCACATTTTGTGATGATATCCGTGTGTTGCTAAACCTATGATTCTGTACCGTCTTTGTGGTTGGTTACTTCCAGTCCAATCTCTGTGTACCATGGCATCTGAGGCGTAGAAATCTTCGTTGATCTCTTTTTTCTCTCTGTTTCTTTTTTTCGATGACTTTCTTATATGGCTCCGTTGCTGGCAGTAGTATCCTTTGCCTCAGGTCCTCTAGGAAGAATGTTTCTCTCTGGCTAGCATACAGGCCATCTATTGGTGTGTATTTGCTTGCACAGGGAAGAATTTGAACCATACTAATTTAGTTACACTTATTTCGTATAGATGTCACTTGAGTGGTCCGTAGTCAGCGTTGCGCCTCATACTGACTGAAATACAGAGTGAAGCTAGTGGGAGAGTAGTTGCTGTTTAAATACACTCTGTAAAACTTACGTCATAAGCAACCCACAAGTGCACTGAGAAGGTGATTTCGATGAAGGATTATTTTAGATAGTTTCGGTAGAGCTAAAGACACTCTTCTCAGGGGTCTATATATATATACGTAGTGTTGTGCCCAAGAGCAGGTCTTTCACTGCAAACTCAGCAATTCTCCACTCTTTCCTTAACTCAGCTTTCCTTTTTGTATCCGCATACAAATCATTTATTTTGATATTCTCTATCATCTGATGTCTTTTTCTGCCTCTAACTTTCTTTCAATAGACTATTCCTTCTAGGGCATCCGTCAGCAGGCAGTTTCTTCTTAGCCAGTGGCCAATACAATTCCCAAGGATTGGAGCCTGGTCAGAGGACAATAAACTTAAAATGTTTCTTCAAAAAATGTTTGTTTACGAAGAAAAATAATTGAAGTTTATTTTAAATCTTGGCTTTCCCTCTCGTTTTCCTACAAAACATTTTCATGGCCCTCTTTCATTTCCTACTAGTGGCACATGTCCTGCTCATCGCAGTCTACAAAACATATATTTCTTATTACATCTGGTTTCCCATAAACATCGTGTAGCTCACTGTTATGTAGTTTTCTCCATTTACCTGTCAGTTCATCTTTCTTTGATCCAAACATTTTCCTAAGAACTTTATTCTGAAATATTCTAATATTTTCTCCTCCCTTAAAGTAAGAGTCCATGTTTCACATCCATATAATGCAAATGGAAGAATAACAGTTAGGCCTATATATTTTTTCAGTTTAACGTTTTTGAGAAATATCATATTTACCTTATTTATATCAATATGTGAATGAACGATGTCCCTTGCCTTAATGTTCGTGTTGTCTCAGAGGTGGCCCTGGCATTGAGCTGATCTCTTATCCAGGGAGTGGCTCCAAATTCTTGTGTGGACAAGAAACTATGATATGTGTGTGATGTTGCGAGTAAAACATCTTCCAAAAGGCCGTGTCCCTGTAGGTCCCGGGGTACCCGAGGCATTTAAAAATTACATACAAAGGGAGAGGTTAAACCAAGGAATAGAAACTAAGAAATATAATATTTATATGATTATTTAACTCATGCCCCAAATAGGATTCAATGACCAATCACGTTTCAATGAATTTTGTTTTACAACCAATGTCATTCGTGTTTCACTTCGATATTTATCGAATTCTGTTTACCAAAATAGATAAAGCTCCTCCTTTTTAATATTTTTAACAAGTCAGGGCATTATTTTGCAGTGACTGACTCTCCAACAAATACGTTGATAATTGTGTGTTCAATAATTGTGTTTTTAAATAATGATTTTACAGAGTTGTTTCCTAAAAAACAAATAATTAATAACCAATGAAGTTGGTTATAATATGCAGTTCGATGTGTTTCTTTTTTCTCCACTAGAGTGCATTCTTACAATATTGCTATCCTATTTGGCAATAAATAATATGATCAAGTTGCAGTGATTAACAAATGAAACATAACCAAACATTATTCATTTGTTTTCAAACATCGCCGTTTACATTAAATATATCCATCCGTAGTAATTGTGCCTCGAGTGCGGGTCTTTCCCTGCAATCATAGCATTTTCTGCTATGCTTTACTAGGGAATTATAGGTGTGGTAGCTTCCCGTTGCTTTCCACATAGATGAAGGATGAATATGATGTTGATGATGGCCGGATGATTTTCGGGGACAATTGGGTCGTAAGTTTCCTAACATTTATCTTACAGGCGATGAAAAAACACCGAAAAAAAACTCACCCAGGAGCCTGTCCCGACTGGGAATCGAAGCCGGGCCCGCTGCGTGACAAGGCAGCATGCTACCACAGGTGGACATTAAATATATAAATATTTTAAAATAACTATAGTTAAATAATGATTGGTGAGTAAACAGCTTAATTTTATTCGTCAAATAGCCCTAACAACTGAGACCCTTGATTTCCAAATTCTCTACATAAATTAGAGATCACCCGTGGCATTACTTATGACTATTTAACTCATGCCCCAAATGGGAGTCAATGACCAACTCACGTTTCAATGATTTCTGTTTACAAACCAATCAGAGTCGTGTTTCACGAAATATTTATCAGTGTTATAATTAACCATATTAAAGAAAGCTCCTCCTTTTTAATATTCTGAACAGGTCTGACCATTATTTTGCCAGTGACTGAGCCTGTGAGAAAATACTGCTACCAGATTGTATATATAGTGCATATATGTCAACACATGCCGCATGCGGGAGTTTAATATAAAAACATTTGTAGCAATTGATTATACCACCAAAAAAGAAACCACTGTTTGCACTTTCTTAAATGTATTTTTCCCCAGATAACAATCCAGAAAAATATAATTGCCATATTTACATCATACGACATCAGAATGAATTAATATACAGTTTGATGTGTTTCATTTTTTCTCCACTAGAGAGCATTCTTACAATATTGCGTTCCTTTGGCAAATAATAGTATGATCTGGTAGCAGTGATAAACAAAAGAAGCAGATGACGCGTACCTATCGTTTCTCATTTGTTTTCAAACATCGCCGTTTACATTAAATATATAAATATTTTAAATAAACTATAGTTAAATAATGATTTGTGAGTAAACAGCTTAATTTTATTCGTTAAATAGTCCTAACAAATGCCACTCTTGATTTCCAAATTCTCTAGATAAATTCACTCCTCACTTCGTGAGTCGTGAATTTATCGATAATTTGGAAATCACTCGTGGCTATTCCTTATGAAAATTATAGCCTAAATGTTGATAGGCTGAATAAAACTAAGTAAAGATTCTAATAAAAATGTTTATAAGTTATTAGCTTGATTTTTCATAGTTGGTACGCAAAGGAGAAGATAGAAACTAGACAATAAAATAGCATTTAAAAACGCAAGCTTGTCTCTATTTAGATAACGAAGCAATAAAACTGGCGGTGATTATGAGTATCACCAGCTCTGATCATCAGCTACAAGTCGTAAAACTACAACATTTAAAGGGCGGTGTTTGTAATTAATTAATTTTATTTAAGGGGAGGGGGGGGGGGCTACAGGTGGATAAAAAAGCGACCCAGCGGGTTCCACGACTAACTTCCAATTCACGTCTCGTTTGTTTCAACTCAGGCGCAAAACTGAAACAAATGATTCTTTATTTGTTTGAAGACACTCAAACGTCTTAAGGCATGAAATGTGTTCCTTTCAAGAGCGCTCAATTTATTTCTTAACGAATTATGACATCATCATCATCATCATAATTAAATATTAAAAGATTTTGGAATGAAAATTTCAGTAAAAAACTTCAAAAGTAACGGCATTCTTAGGAGAAGATCCAATCAGAAGTAAGATAATACACAATGACCAATGTCTAGAAAAAGCACATTTCAACTATTTTGTATTGTAAGCTCATGTTTTTCCTTTACAGAGATATAGGCGCTCTCCCCCTACAGGGAAGAAATGAACCATACTAATTTAGTTACACTTGTTTTCGTATAGATATCATTTTGAGTGGTCCGTGGTCAGCGTTCCGCCTCATACTGACATCTAGGAAACCAAGGTAGTACTAGGACGGGAAAATTCGGTAAATTTTGCTTAGAGGCCTTTTCATTCAGACTTAAGGATCTTTTACGAGCCTGAAAATCTTCAGACTCGGGACCCACGGCTTAGAGTCCCTCACGGAGGACTTGCTCCTTGGATTTTTTCCGTCCTAAATAGTCCATCGACCCCGGCCGGGTTTGAACCCGCGACCCTCGGGACCAGAGGCAAGGAGCATAACCATTAGTTCAACTATTACGTTGTGAAATATCTTATCAAAATGAAAAAAGATTGTGAAACAAGAAAATCACCAAATTTACACAAATCTAAGGAATAATTAATTTATTATTCTATCAGTTATATTATATGGATGCGAAACATGGACTCTTACTTTAAGGGAGGAAAGAGATTACAGTATTTGAGAATAAAGTTCTTAGGAAAATGTTTGGACCAAAGAGAGATGAACAGATAGGTGAATGGAGAAGACTAACATAACAATGAACTACATAGCCTTTATAGGAAGCAAGATATAATAAGTACAATTAGGTCCGTAGACTGCGATGGGCAGGACATGTGGCACGAATGGGGAATGAAAGACGTGCATGGAAGCTTCTTGTAGGAAAACCAAAAGGAAAACGCCCAGTTGGTAAATATTTCATTTCTGCTGCTTCTATTCTTTGAATTGTCTGTTTATTCAATATTTCTGAGCCAAACAATTATATTATAGAAATTCAGTTACAAAAAGAATATTTTTAGCACTAAATATTCACCTCGCCCTAAAGACATGATAGGTTCTCATAAACTTTATCACAATCATGACTTTGATATCTGGAAATGTAACAACAGCCCACAACCTTCTATAAATATGAACACACTATAGAATAAACATAATAATCTCAACCCAACGTGTAAATTGCATTCAACATCACAGGAAAATGAGGGGAATTTAGAGAAGGAAAAACAGAAGTTATTGACTTTTAATGAAAGAGAAATAAGACTCAAAGAAAATATAAAGTTGGATTGAGAATCAAGCGCCACCAATAACAACCTTTGTCAAGCTTTGTAAAACGTCTGTTTAATATTTTTGAATGGTAAACTGACCGCACAAACTCCACTCACGACGAATTCAGTTCTATTTCCTTTGTGCACTCGTTTGTTCCACGTGCGCTCGTATTTTATTCAATCGATTACCCTAATAAGAGACATTCAATCATTATGTCTTATTCTGTAAGTAGACAGAAAAGCAATGAGTCCAAGCACAATCATCTTTTCATTTCTACATCAACATTTCCTATTCAATAATTTTTGTTTGTCAAATATGAACGATTCAAAGAAAATATTTCAGTTCCTAACCTTAAACTGGCGATTCAACAGACTAGACTAGAATAATTAAAGTGCTTTTTAAGGGTACTCGATAGATTAGGGACTTGTTTCATGCCCTTTTCTATCTTCGGTGTTTATTCTGAGTTTTTCTTTTAGCTATGGGTTTAAGATTCTTTGTTCTTGGTAGCACATATCTGGTGATGCTAAGAATGATCCAAATCCAGTCTGGCTAGCCTCATTCGGATATCCGTCGTTCTTGAGTTTCGTTTTCGATTCTCAGGTTAAGGTGAGGAAGAGTTAAAATGCTCAGGGATTCGCTTGTTAGGTTGTGATTTATTTTTAGGTCGTTTTGGGAAGAAAGCTTAAGTCTTCTCTGCATATTGGATGGTGTTGTGCCTGCATGTGTGGTGTTTGTTTATACGAGTTGATGTAGTTTCGAAAGTAACTCTGTTGGGAAGAGTGTAAGGTTCGTTATAATTCACCTGCCAGTTATTTAAAAACATTTCCGGACCGCAGTGAAAAACATATCATGTATAAACTCTAAGTTATTATTGTACATTATTGCGTAATTTGACACAAATTGAAGTAAATTATGCTCGTTGTTTTCCTATTGTTTTATAAAGACTATTTAACTCATGCCCCAAATGGCAGTCAATGACCAATCATATTTGAATGAATGTTTATATACAACCAATCACAGTCTTTTTCACCTCGATTTTATCACTTCATTTTATCAAGTGGCTCCCAGATTGTATATATAGTGAACGAATGTAACCAGAATATGCTTGCGAGATATAATAGAAAAACATTCGTAGCAATTGATTATACCATAAAAAACCAAAATCACTGTTTGCACTTTCTTAAACGTATTATTTCCCAAAAATTAACGTTGCACAAAAATATAATTCACATATTTACATCACAGGACATCAGAAATTAATTAATAACTTGTAATGATGACTGATGTTTTGTCTACTAGGGTGCATTCTTACAACATTGCGATTCTATTTGGCAATAAATATGATCTGGTTGCAGTGATTGAAACAAAGTTTCTCATTTGTTTTCAAACACCGCCGTTTACATTAAATATATAAATATTTTAAAATAACTACATTTAAATAATGATTTGAGAGTAAACAGCTTAATTTTATTCGTTAAATAGTCCTAACAAATGCCACTCTTCATTCCCAAATTCTCTACATAAATTCACTCCTGATTTCGTGAGTCGTGAATTTATCGATAATTGGAAATCTCTCGTGACATTACTTATTAATATTAGATAAATAAATGTATCTTATAGGATTCATTGCCAATTTAACGGTTAATAAAATTATTTATTATTCCAACTTTAATAATACATCGCAAGGCATTTTTGGATAGAGACGTTTATTTCATTTGTTCTTATTATATCTGGCTTCCTATAAAGATCATGTAGTTCACTGTTGTTGTAAGTCTTCTCCATTCACCTGTCTGTTCATCTCTCTTTGTCCAAAAAATTTGCTAAGAACTTTATTCGCAAATACTCGTAATCTCCTTTCATCCCTTAAAGTAAGAGCCCATGTTTCGTATCCATATAATATATCTAGTAGAGCAACAGTTTTGTAAATTTTCATAAGTAATGCCACGAGTGATTTCCAATTTATCTACAGAATTTGGAAATCAAGAGTGGCATTTGTTAGGACTATTTAACGAATAAAATTAAGCTGTTTACTCACAAATCATTATTTAAATATAGTTATTTTAAAATATGTATATATTTAATGTAAAGGCGATGTTTGAAAACAAATGAGAAACGATTGGTACGCTTCATCTGCTTCTTTTGTTCATCACTGCAACCAGATCATATTATTTATTGCCAAAGGAACGCAATATTGTAAGAAAATGCACTCTAGTGGAGAAAAAATTAAACATATCAAACTCAAACTGTATATTAATTAATTTCTCGATATAAATATGACAATTATATTTTTCTGGAATGTTATTACCTGGGAAAAAATACATTTAAGAAAGTGCAAACAGTGGTTTCTTTTTTTGGTGGTATAATCAATTGCTACAAATGTTTTTATATATTAACTCCCGCATGCGTCTATGTGTTGACATTCATGCACTATATATACAATCTGGTAGCCGCATTTCTTTAGTGAGTCAGTCGCTGCCAAAAATAATGCTATGACCTATTCAGAATGTTAAATAGGAGGTGCTTTGTTTATTATGATAAATCTTAGTTGGTAAATTCTAGGCGAAACACGACTGTGATTGGTTGTAAATAAAAAATCATTGAAATGTGATTGGTCATTGACTCCCATTTGGGGCATCAGTTAAATAGTCAGTTTAACGTTTTTTGAAAGGAGTTGGGACGACAAAGAGACCCTGTAATGCACAATAGCACGCATTTCCAGAATTGAGATAGAAATTTACTTCCTGTAATAATTTGTAGATAAATACGCTGTAGTTGAACGTTTGTTTGACGTAGAAATGTAATTTGTTTGTCAATATTACGTTTAAGTTAACACTACAACTGAGCTGGTATAATTTACTTGGTGTATTTCTACCCGCATGGCGCCTTCTATGTGGTTGCGACATTTTCTATAATTTGAAGTCAGGTTGTTTTGTGTGGTTGTCGTACATTTCCGGCTGAATAATACATTAATTATCACACGTGGTGTTGTAAAAGTATTTGCTATTTGTTGACAGAGTAAATATGGCTGTGTATTAACTTACTGCAGGTAAAATGTGTGAATAAAAAATGCAGGTATGATTATACCAGTCAAGAGCCATTTATGAGAAATTACTGTACATAATAAATAACAATTTATTTGAAAACTTCTCACTAATATGTGACGTTTCTAAACAGCTACAAACTAACAAACAAATTTTATTTCAATTTAATTCCATAATCGCTTTCTTTATAAAATTAATTTCCATAACGAGGAGATATACTAAGGGCCAACACGCACACTCTATTGAGTAACACTAAGAAATTGGGACTGAAAGAAAACATCAATAGAACTTTTTTTTTGTCTAATGCCACCAGGTTGTCTTTTATGACATTTCTGGATTTCTTCCGTAGCATTTTCGATTCCCGGTCAAACCACAGGAATTTTTCCTTAAAGGGAGTTATTTCCTGTGGTTGCCCATGGTCTGGAATTTAGGTTAAGTTTAGGTTATGAACTATGGCGCTTCATTATCATTTATCACCCATCATATCATCGGGGTCCACCGCTGTGATCTCGAGGTACCGTACTGCCTTGTCACGCAGCGGGCCCGGGTTCGATCCCCGGTCGGGGCAGCGTTTTTTGTGGGTGAGGTTTTTATCGGAGTTTTTCCTCACCTGTAAGATAAATTGTCAGGGAAAACTTTAAGGCCCAAAACGGTCCCCCTGAAATCATATGACCCCTCATCATCATTATCATCATCCTTATCATTATCACCATCATCCTTCACCGCTGTGTGAAAGCAACGGGAAGCTTACCACACCTACAATTCCCTAGTAAAGCTGCAAGGCATAGCACGAAAATGCTATGATTTGCAGTGAAGGACCTACATTCGGGCAGAATTACTATGGATGGATGGATTATCATCGGGGTAACGTAACTTCCCCTTCCTGGTGCCCCAACCTAAGAAATGGATTACACCAATAAAACTCAATGGGTCTATATCCACTGAATGATAAAATCACAGAAGATATGATAAATGGTTTAGATGTAGACGTAGAAGAAATGAATGTAACAAGGTTACCAAAAGCAGCATTTAACTACAAGCCAAGAGGTTCAAGGGATGTAGGAAGGCCAGTGAAAAGATGGACAGAACAACTGTGAGGCGGAACAGGCAATTTTCCTACCCGTGAAGTGAAGAAGAATAAGAAGAAGATGAATATAATTAAATAAACTATCTTAAAGTATCATAATTATTTGATACATCAGTTGCATATATTTATAATCAATTGAGTTGGTGTTTACTTGATGAAAAATCCATATTCATTAATTAAATAAAAATAAAACTTATTTTTATTCGATTTTCATATTTATTAAGATATAATTCAGTGACAGCTGTTTCGGTACACTGTACCTTCTTCAGACGTGTTAACAAATTATGAATTGTGTTATTATAGTACATATCAACTGATCTAAGCAACAATACAACAATAATTTATTTAAATTTTTTAATTTAACAAAGGCGATTCATTCAAATCAAGTTGAGAATTTAACAGTTTATTACTACTTTTCAATTTATTATTTCTACAGCCTCCAAAAGTAGTAATAAACTGTTAAATTCTCAACTTGAATTAAATGAATCGCCTTTGTTAAATTTAAAAATTTAAATAAAGTGTTGTATTGTTGCTTAGATCAGTTGGAACACAATTCATAATTTGTTAACATGTCCGAAGAAGGTACAGTGTACCGAAACATCTGTCACTGAATTATATCTTAATAAATATGAAAATCAAATAAAACTAAGTTTTATTTTGATTTAATTAATGCATATATTTATGGTTGAAATAACGAAGCAAGATTGGATGTAAGCAATAAAGATATTTATTTTCTTGCGAATATGTATAGTTTTGAAGTACAATAAAAACAGGATACAATGTTACACTCGTCTGATGATAGTAAAATAAGAAGAGAGGGGGAGGGGGGAATGCGCAGTGGCCATTTTAATGGAAGTTGGCCGTCGGCGCCAATGTAAAGAAATATACAACTGTTTTATTCTCCCCCTGAACATAGACCACAAGAGATGGTCTACCTCCTCACCAGAAGTAATCATTTAGTCATGAGACCAGTTCAATCCGAGAGTGACACAAGTTTCCATCATAAATTCTACTTTTTTCCTCCCCTAACCGCAACCTTCCCTATTAATTAGTTACCACATCAGAGTTTCCTCATAAAAACTAGATTAGATAATGGGGAACTCTACCCCCGCCATATTTAATAAATACCCTGCACAGTAGAAGAAACGTCTGGATACTAAATCCATATCATATACCAACTAGCTAATACCCGGCGTGTGCTGCTACGCCTCAATAAATTAAAACTAATGTGCTTTTATGTTTGGTTGAACAAGTAAGACGAAAAATAATTATAAATTTATATTTTTTAGATACCCAGTGCTGATTTCCCGGCGTTGCCCGGGAATCTACTTATCCCGATCTTTTTGATATAAATGAGCTGAAATACGAAAATTAGGATTTCTTATGATTAGGTCAATAAGTGAAATGAAAAATAATTACCAACATGAGGCCTATATCGTAATTATAAAGATTCCCCGTGTGATTACCCGGTGTTGCCCGGGAATATAGGCTACTTATCTCGATATTCTTGACATAAAATGACCCTAAACCTAAAGACAAAATTGTTATGTGAGTTATCGTAAAAGAATACCCACAATTGATGCTAGCTTGACAGGAATTACGTACTTGTCTCGATCTTATTGGCATCAATTGAAAGACAAAAAATGGTTATTGTGAGTTATCCGTAAGAGCTAAAACAGTGCTGTCGCGGACTTGTGTAGACTTTTTGAGATATTCCATTCTCCGTGTAAGTTCCATTAATTGTGTGTATTGTTATGGATTACGGCAGCGTAGCAATTTTAAGCGTCCAAAGAAGTCTTTTTTCAGTTTCCAATACAAAGGGCGATTTTTAAGGGTTGTAGGAGTTGAGTATCACAACTTTTATACCATGTCATCCCGGACTTCCTGAACATTTTGCTAAAAAGCCCCATCACAATTCGGACCACCAACGGTATGGCGCGCATAAAGTACGAACAAACAAACATTATTTTATTATATTAGATTAACTTCTAACATTAAAAATTTTGACATAGATATCATGACAAGAAAAAAATAAAAGAAGAAGATGAAAAAATGGGGACTTTATATAATCTCATCTGCATTCATGATTATGTCTGTTGACCCCGTTTCCACTTCAGCTATCTCTTTCTAGGGCTGCCCACATCTCGGTGCTTTAGTTTGTAATTTTGT
>JASPKZ010003405.1:0-70265 GCA_030220185.1 Diploptera punctata | reverse complement strand
AAAGAGGAGACCATAAGAACAGTGGATTCAAGGAGAGCATAGGAGTATGGTGTCGAGAGAATTAACAGAGAGTGATGCAGAGGATGTCATGGAGGAGTAAAATGTACAATGGGTTGTAAAAAAACTACTGTATTGTGGAGACATTCCTAATAAAAAGAAGAATTAATAATCGTATTAAAATTGTGGACGTTGAAACAGAAGGATATACAGAAACTTAGATCTGCTGAAATGAGATACCTTCAGAGGACTGCAGGATACACACTACTATGTCAGAGACTGTCAAACTATAACATCCTTCAAAAACAAACTAAAGAATTATTTTAAACAAACTAACTTATACACCTCACTGATAGTATTCTTTTAGCAATATTAATATATTTAATTATTTATGTAAATAATATTAAGAATAACAAATATTTTATTTGTTTTGTTTTAAATATTGTATAATCGTAAAATTAGTTTTCTATATCTCATTATTTTCCTGTTTTTTATATACACTAGACAGGGACAATTTAATATGTCTTGCTTGTATACATTTTATTATTAGTTTTAGTCTTAATTTTAACTAATATTAACTGGTTGTATTATAGATCGTAATATGTATATTAGATATTATCTTTTGATCAAATTTTTACTTAGTGTTTAATATTAGAGTTAATTAAGATTGTTATATTCTTATGTAATATATGTTTGTCCTGGTGAGTGGAAGAGAAGGCCACATGGCCTTAACTCCACCAGGCTAAATAAATCTTAAATCTTAAAAAATCTTAAAATCTTACTATATCACAAAAAAATGAAGACATCTTAGAAGAATTACACATGGAACCTTTAGAAAACAAAATTTCTGATTACAAGTCAAGATGGATGCAACATGTTCATCGAATGGAAGATCACAGGATACCAAACAAATGTTAAGATATCAACATGCAGGAAGAAGAAGACCAGGACGTCCACTCAAAAGACTTCTGGATGGTGTTTTTCTAGAGGCCCGAAATAGTAAGTGTCCTGCAATTATATTAGCTGCCAGCCGAACCGCCAGGGTTCCAGGTCGAATTATATTTCTAATTGTTTCGATGCAAACTATAAATGGTATTAAAATGGGGGGAGTTCCTTGTGGAACTAAATGAGCAAATATCAACAAATGGTCTAAATTCGTGAATGTACTATGATCATGATGATTAATATTGTTATTATATTATATGGATGCGAAACATGGACTCTTACTTTAAGGAAGGATAGGAGATTAAGAGTATTTGAAAATAAAGTTCTTAAGAAAATGTTTGGACCAAAACGAGACGAACAGAGAGGTAAATGGAGAAGACTACATAACAGTGAACTTCATGCTCTTTATAGGAAGCCAGATGTAATCAGAACAGTTAAGTCTCGTAGACTGCGATGGGCTGAACATGTGGCGCGAATAGGGAATGAAAGGCGTGCATGGAAGCTACTTGTAGGAAAACCAGAGGGAAAACGCCGAGTTGGAAGGCCAAGAATGAGGTGGGAGAATACGATTAACCATGATTTGAACGAAGTAGATTATACAGGGAATGATTGGAGAACATTAGCTTTGGATAGAGATGTATGGAGAATTTATGTCCATGCGGCCATGAACCTAATTGTTCTTCTTCTTATTATTATTATTATTATTATAGTTATTATTATTATTAATATTATTATTATTATTACCTAAGAGAGATAAACAGACAGGTGAATGGAGAAGACTACATAACAATGAACTACATGGTCTTTATAGGAAGCCAGATATAATGAGAACAGTTAAGTCTCGTAGACTGCGATGGGCAGGACATATTGCGCGTGTGGGGAATGAAAGACGTGCATGGAAGCTTTTTGTAGGAAAGCCAGAAGGAAAACGCCCAGTTGGTAGACAAAGAATGAGGTGGGAGAATAAAATTAGCCATGATTTGAGGGAAGTAGATTATAAGATTTTTAAGATTTTAAGATTTAAGATTTATTTAGCCTGGTGGAGTTAAGGCCATGTGGCCTTCTCTTCCACTCACCAGGACAAACATATATTACATAAGAATATAACAATCTTAATTAACTCTAATATTAAACACTAAGTAAAAATTTGATCAAAAGATAATATCTAATATACATATTACGATCTATAATACAACCAGTTAATATTAGTTAAAATTAAGACTAAAACTAATAATAAAATGTATACAAGCAAGACATATTAAATTGTCCCTGTCTAGTGTATATAAAAAACAGGAAAATAATGAGATATAGAAAACAAATTTTACGATTATACAATATTTAAAACAAAACAAATAAAAATATTTGTTATTCTTAATATTATTTACAAAATAATTAAATATATAATATTGCTAAAAGAATACTATCAGTGAGGTGTATAAGTCAGTTTGTTATTAAATAATTCTTTAGTTTGTTTTTGAAGGATGTTATAGTTTGACAGTCTCTGACATAGGGTGGAAGGGAATTCCATGTTTTGGTAAGTGACACCGTAAAAGATAATGAATAATATACAGTGTGATGAGGCGGGATATAAAGGACAATGTGCTGATGGGATCGAGTGTCAAGATTATGTGTGTCGGATAGTCTGATGAAGCGGGCGCAGCGTGATAATAAATAGGCGATTATGTGTGAAGTATTTTATAGAGAAGGGATAGGGAATGGACAGTTCTACGATCTCTTAGACGAAACCACGATAATTGTTCCAGGGACGGTTGTAACATGGTCAAATTTGCGAATACCACAAATAAAACGTGCGCAAGAATTATGAACACGTTGAAGTCTTTGAGTGGAAATAATATTTAAGTCTGTAAAAAGAGTGTCACAATAATCAAAATGGGGCATTGCAAGTGTTTCTACTAACATTTTCCTAAGGGCGAATGGCAAACAATTTCGTACACGATTTAATGAATGTATTATTGAGAAAACTGTTTGCATGTATGGTTTATTTGTGTATTCCAATTTAAGTTTTTGTCAATAAATACTCCTAGAATTTTTACTGTCTCACTATAAGGGATTTGAACTCCGTTTAGTGACACATGCGAAACTGTGTTTAGGTTAATTGTAGATAATAGTCTCTGATGACCCATAAATGATTGATTGCGACTTTGTAGGATTTAATTGCAGTCCATATTTAACTGTCCAAGTCAATAGTGAGTCAAGATCCTCGTTAATTTGGCAACAGCGTCATTTAGTGAATATTTGTCTGTGTGGATGTAGATTTGCATGTCGTCTGCAAATAAATTATGTTTGCAATGCTTTAGGGAGTTAGATATGTCATTTATGTAGATTGAAAAAAGCAAAGGTCCAAGTACCGAACCCTGTGGAACCCCAGCTTTACGGAAGGACCAAGAAGAACATAATGTATGATTTCCTATAACAGATTGCTGGCGCTCATGAAGGTAGGAATTGAACCATTCGTGGCACTCTCAGAGAGTAAGAGGTTTTTAAGTTTATGCAACAATAAGTCCAAGTCTACCGTGTCGAATGCTTTACTAAAGTCCAGTAATGTAAGAATGGTAAGTTTTCGATTATCAGCAGCTTCGCGTATGTCTTCGCAAATATTTAGTAGAGCAGTAATTATTTGTATTGTGTCCTGTCCTGAAGCCTGACTGAAATTGATCTAGAAGGTTGTAATCATTTAGGTATTCAGTCAGTTGTTTATGGACTAATCGTTCCAGAGCTTTTGAAAGAGTAGGTAAAATGCTAATGGGTCGAAAGTCGTTCGGGGTTGAGGGCGTTTTAACTTTAGGCAGTGGACGTACGAGGGCTTGTTTCCACAATGAGGGATATGTAGAAGTTTGTAGTGAAGAGTTAAAAATATGAGTTATAGTAGGTAGTATAGCTTCGATTATTTTATTCAGTAAAGTAATATTTATACGGTCAGTTCCTTCTGCTTTGGTTTTTATTCGCATGATGGCTTTCTTTACGTCGTAGTCTGTAACATATGAGAAGTGGAAATGTTCTCTGTCGGGTTGATTTGTCAGTGATAATTCATTTATTGTTTGTTCTTTATCCTTTGGAGTAGTAGTTATACCTGTGAAGTGATTATTGAGTGTGTCCAGGGAAACAGGTAATTTGTCTACCTGTGTGTCTTTTCTCCCAATTCCCATTCTATTCAAGTTTTTCCAGATTTCTGAAGATACAGGGAATGATTGGAAAACATTAGCTCAAGATAGAGATGTATGGAGAAATTACGTCCGCGTGGGCATGAACTTACTTTTTCGGTAGGTGCCAGTGAATTATTATTAGACATTATTATTATTATTATTATTATTATTACTATTTAATTATTACTATTATTATTATTATTACTATTATTATTATTACTATTATTATTATTATCATTACTATTATTATTATTACTATTATTATTATTACTATTACTATTATTATTATTATTATTATTATTACTATTATTATTATTATTATTATTATTATTATTATTATTATAGTAGTAGTAGTAGTAGTAGTAGCAGTGTTAGTAGTATACATACTACTTTAAAAACAGTAAGGTAGTTTGGCAGACAATCTGTGAACAAGAATGTGACTTAATTCGTTGTTGACTTGTCAAGTGTTAGAGAAAAGAGAAAACAATAGAGAAAGGGAATTCCAGTAGGAAATGTTTACCTCGCACCTCTGTGTTCGTTCCTTCAATTAAAACGAGCGAAGAAAACAATCTTCCAAATCCGATTACACCTTAAGTGCTTCTATCTGCAGGTCTTGTGTCCTAAGCCGTTCTGCTGCGGCATCCTATATTCTGCGAAACAAAGGCGGAAATCTCGACACTTACATTTGCTAAATTACAACTCAGAAAATGTTCTCTCTTGATGCATTATGACAGAGTTCAAAATTAGCTCTTACACTATTACAAGCACGATTTTGGCTCTTCACCAAAAAATTATTCCAAGAAAGCTAATTCACATTTTGCATATTCTTGTTTTCTAATGTTGGTATTACTTATAAATTCCACATAACATGCAGAGAGAGGAAAATAATTGCTGTTGAATATTAAATTTATCATTTAAACAATGGTTGGTAGCAGAAACATCTGAAACTCTGATGAAGTAGACATTTTGTCATAGTTTTTCATACAGAGAAACTTTCTCTTATCGTATTTCAAAACGGATCTTGATTATAATATTCTAAGAAACTAAAAATAAACCTCTAACAGCATAACAACAAAAACTAAATTCATAAAAACATTAATTATGTTAACTATTAAATACTAAGATTTGTTGTGTATATATATATATATATATACATATATGAATGATATGAAAAAAAAAATGAATGCTTGAGTCGGGATTTGAACCCGAGTCTCTAAAACTCTGTACGTTAAGCTCTCTAACTACCCGAGTTACCCAAGTATTCCAACATAAGCATACATTTTTCTTATATATGTAGTATTCTCAATTCACACAGGAGGTAGCAGAAAATCATTCCTACTGACATCTAGTGGCTAACATAATATTTAAGTAAATTTTTAAAGAGAATATTTACTTTATAGCACTAACGCTTGTATATTTAGATGTTAATTATATTTTTGACATTTGGCAATGAAGGCAAATATGATATGAAAAGAAAAATTAATGCTCGAGTCGGGATTTGAACCCGAGTCTCTAAACTCTGTACGTTTAGCGCTCTAACTACCCGAGTTACCCAAGTATTCCAACACATACATTTTTCTTATATATGTAGTATTCTCAATTCACACAAGAGGTACTAGCAGAAAATCGTTCCGACTGACATCTAGTGGCTAACATAACAGTTAAGCAATTATTTATTATATATATATATATACAGAGTGATCATAATGTCTGGATCCATTTCTGCGTTAACGTATTTTGTTAGAATCAAGATGTATGATGACGGTAAAAAAAAAAAAGTGTAAGTTGTTAATGGGCGACTGCGCGGATGATCGTACATCGAGATACGATAGGCGTTCACACGGAAATTTAATAAACCAGGACTCACACGAGCAAACATCCGATTAACAAACGTGACAGCCGCATGTAGGGTACCGAAGCACCTCACATTACAAGAGAATTACAAAGACACACACCAAATGCGAATATATGGCTTGGATTCAAAAAATACCATAGTGTATGCACCCTACATCTTTGCCTTGACATGCTCGAGTTATTGCTCGAACCACAGCTACACCAGGCCGGCATTACTGACTCTGTTTTGTTCCAACAGGATGGAGCACCCCCTCATTTTGCGCTGAATGTATAGGACTACCTCAATAAAACATTCCCAATAGATGGATAGATAGAGTTTCAGTATGAATATGGTTAACGTGTTTCCCTGATCTGACGCACCAGAACTTCTTTTCTTGGAGATTCATAAATGAAAATGTGTACAAAACAAAGGAACGGGATGTGCAGGAACTTGCGACTCAAATTCCCAGTGCAGATTACGGACGGCTATTTCTTCAGTTATGCTTCAGAACGCCTTTCGGACTACTCTTGAACGATGGAAACAATGCTTCGAAATGTACGGAGGCAATGTTGAAATGCAATGAACATGCTTACATAACTTGACACTAAACATACATGCAAATTACCAAACTAAGTCCATTATTTGTTGGAAATGGATCCAGAATGTGTGACCACCCTATATATAATCTTCTACAGGATGGGTGAAGTTTCAGTAGTATATTATGTTCACCTAATTTCGGAAGAATTTAGTTATTGAGATAGTTCTAATAAAAACATTAAAAAAATCACATACTTGTGCCCAGTCTTATGTATGATTTTTGTGTGTGTATGTGTGTGATTTTATATGTTTTCAGACTGTAGGAGTCGGAATTGTTATTTTTCCAAACAAATTCGGCATGTAGCAATCAATTGGAAAAAGTAAAGACGCGGTAGTTAACCTGCAAAATCGTTCAATTTTAGCAAATATTAAAAATTCGCTACAGCGGTCGTAATTTTCGAGTATTCACAACGAAACTCGGTATACGCCACTAAATTAAAACGAGGAAGTAATTCTTCTAAATTCAGGGAAACGCTACCATTAGGCTAGGGTTTACCTGAAATACTTAATTTGTATTATCCCTGTCGTAATTTGTTATGATGGAAGAGTAGTTCGAAATAATTATTCGTCAATTAAAGTAATATTAATGATTAATTAATCGAATTGCTCATTCTATTTTATTACATTAGAATATCTTAAACGTTGGAGAGAAAAGGGAACATAGTTTGGCTATGTCATGTAATATTACTGGGGTAAAATCAGTTTTGTTTAAGGAAAATCAGAGAGAAAGCGCCAGTAGGTAGGCCAAGAATGAGGTGGGAGAATAACATTAACCATGATTTGAGGGAAGTAAATTATTTTAAAAGGGAAGATTGGAAAATATTAACTCGGTATAGGAATATATGACGTGTATATGTCCGCGCGACCATGAAATTAATATTAATTAAATAAAAATAAAACGTAGTTTTATTGATTTTCATATTTATTACATAATTCAGTGACAGCTGTTTCGGTACACTCTACCTTCTTCAGACATGTTAACATATTATGAATTGTGTTCCAACTGATCTAAGCAACAATACAACAATATTTATTTAAATTTTAAAATTTTAAATTGTTGTATTGTTGCTTAGATCAGTTGGAACACAATTCAAAATTTGTTAACATGTCTGATGAAGGTACAGTGTACCGAAACAGCTGTCACTGAATTACATAATAAATATGAACATCAAATAAAAACTATGTTTTATTTTATTTAATTAATAAATATGGATTTTCATCAAGTAAACACCAAGTCAATTGATAATGAAATTAATAGTTGGATAATGCCAGTAAGTTAGTTATTTTAACATTACCGGGCTATACAGAGTGTTCCAAAACCATTGGTTCAAATTAATACCGGTGGCAGAGAACATGAAAACAAGTATATTTCGATAAGAGACATGTGGTCTCAGAATTCAACTTGTATTTTTAGTGAACGTTTTGTTAATGGTGTTGAAGGAAGCTATTGTGTCGGTCGAGGTGGCCCTGTGGCTTGGCCACCCAGATCACCTGACCTCTAGGGGGCATATGAAGCAGCTCGCGTATGAAACCGTTGTGAAAACAGAAGAAAAGCTCGTCGCTAGAATAGTCTTCGCTACTTGGACAATTGCGAACTTACCAGCAACCTTCGAAAGAACACAGCAATCAATGGTCAGACAATGTATTGCGTGCATATAAGTCAATGGTGGTGCATTCGAGCAATTGCTGTGATGCTACAGCTGAAATTAGCATGTTAAACTATTTTATATGTAAATCGACCCTAACATTACAAATTGACTTTAAAACCATATGTTCCTTATAGAATATATTGGTTTTGATGTTCTCTACCTTACTTACTTACTCACTGGCACTATCGAACCCGTGGGTTCATGGCCGCGCTGACATAAGCTCTCCATACATCTCTATCCTGAGATAATGTTTTCCAATCATTCCCTGTATAATCTACTTCCCTCAAATCATAGTTAAAGTTGTTCTCCCACCTCATTCTAGGTCTACCAACTTGGCGTTTTCCCTCTGGCTATCCTACAAGAAGCTTCCATGCACGTCTTTCATTCCCCATACGTGCAACATGTCCTGCCTATCGCAGTCTACCAGACGTAACTGTTCTTATTATATTTGGCTTCCTATAAAGACCATGTAGTTCATTTTTATGTAGTCTTCTCCATTCGTCTGTCTGTTCATCTCTCTATGGTCCAAAAATTTCCTAAGAACTTTACTCTCAAAAACTCGTAATCTCATTTCCTCCCTTAAAGTAAGAATCTATGTTTCGCACCCATATAATATAACTGGTAGAATAATATTTTTATATATTTTCAGTTTAACGTTTTTGAAAGGAGTTGGGACATCAAAAGTCTCTGCAATGCATAATAACACGCATTTCCAGAATTGAGCCTATGTTTAATTTCTTTGTGCATCTCATTCCTATTTGTGATTATTGTTCCTAGGTATTTGAATTCAGCCACTTCCTCTCTACCTCCTGTATAATTTGAAAGAATAGTTTCGGAACACCCTATAATGTCAAACGGCTGAAACATATTAATTTTGAACTGGACACTAATGGTCTGAGCTATCGACGCGTCCTAAAACATCACAATACAAATAAACAAGTAAACATTATGTTGATTGCCAGAAGCCTTTTGTCTTACGTAATGACACTTTCGTGTCTTTTGATCTTATATCCTTATTCTTTGGAGTAGCATTGTCGATTTTTCAAGAATATTAATTTTTAAAACTTCTTTGTCAAGACGTTTCAAAAACATTATCATTAGACGGCCATGACAAATCTCAAGCTGTTAGCTCATCCTGCAACATCAGGGGAACATTTCTTTATGCTTGATATATAGTAATGACTATTATAAATGTCTGTCAGTGGAAAAAAAAGAAAGAAAAGAGAGTTTTATATAAGCGGTCACAACTCGTACAAAGGTTAGGCCGGTAAATTGGAATGCAGCACAAGGGTTGTTCCATTTTTATATAAAAAAGAGACAGAAATGACCTTTCAGCATGCCATTGTCAGCTGGCCGTAAAGTCCTCTATATAGCATTTTCAAGTACAGTCTTAACTGGATTAAAATACAATTTTGTAAATACATAATTCAGGAAATCATGTTATATAACTTATATACAGAGTGATTCAGAAACATGGCTACACGTTTGATCACATTTCGTGACGAAAATATTATATTAAACGTAATATGATGTTATCGTTAGAAAGGGAATCCTTCAAATTAACAACAATAGAACAAAACGAATCACTTACAACAACGCTAAGCAAGTCACTTTATTGCTTCAAACTGTTTACCGTTTACATCCAAGCGTAATTGGCAACGCTTTGGGAAGTCATTCATTGCGTTATGATACATGTTTAGAGGAATAGCTCTAATTTCTTCCTCAATCACTAATTTCAGCATGTCGACGTCTTGAGGTTTCTGGGCATAAACCTTGTCCTTCAAATAACCACACAACCAATAGTCACATGCTGTGAGGTCAGGGAATTGTAATTTGCTGTTGCATATTCAACGCCATTTTGACTAATGACATAAGTTATACACCGTTTTGTTTTATTCCATTGTTGTAATTTGAATAATTGCCTTTCCAACGGTAATTTCATATTTCCTGTAATAGTAATATTTTCATCAAATAACGCGATCAAACGAATAGCCATATTTATGATTCACCCGTAGGTAATATTTATAGGAACTATTTAACTAATGTCCCAAATGGGAGTCAATGACCAATCATGTTTCAATGAATTTTGTTTTACAACCAATGACAGTCTTGTTTCATCTAGTTGTTTATGGAATTCTCATTACTAGCTCCTGCTTTGGTAATATAGAAAAGTCCTCGTTTTTTAATATCCTGAACAGGTCAGAGTAGTATTTTGCTGTGACTGGCTCTCCAACCAATACATTTAATAAGCAAATAATGTACACATTTATTAGAACTAGACATTTGATAATTGTGTGTTCAATAATTATGTTTTAAAATAATTCTTTTACAGAGTTGTTTACTCAAAAATAAATTAATAACCTATAATGTTGGTTATAATATACAGTTTGGTATGTTTCATTTTTCTCCACTAGGGTGCATTCGTTCATTATTGCGATCCTATTTGGTAACAAAAACTCGTATTACGATCAAGTTGCAGTGAATAAACAAATGAAACATAACTACACGTTTTTGATTTGTTTCCAAACATCGCCGTTTATTAAATATGTACATATTTTAAAATAACTATAATTAAATAATTTTTGTGAGTAAACAGTTTAATTTTATTTGTTAAATAGTCCTAACAAATGCCGCTCTTGATTTCCAAATTCTATACATAAATTAGCTCGTCACTTCGTGAGTCGTGAATTTATCGATAATTTGAAAATCACTTGTGACATTACTTATGAATATTAATCAGTGGTGACAATATAATACTATAAAAACTTATTATTTTTTTGTATTTATTAATTGAATTTAGTTCCGTTTTTAGGGACTGATTAATAATTTTCTTGTTGGGCTCGTGTATGGAGAATTAGTTAATAATTTATAATAATGCGACATTTTTAGGAATTTCCGAAGGATTTGAATTTGTTCTCGCCACAATATAATTAAAAAGTTTATAGATCTTCACTAATATTCTATATTCCTTGGAACATGTCCCTAGTTTGATCCTATGGCATGAATTCTCTAAAGTAGTCCCCGCCAGAACCGAACGGAGGAGTGTTTTACCTCCGTAAAATTTTACTCCAGTGGAAACCCATGCCCGCGTTTCTTGACGGTTGCATTTTTAAGGTGACAGATCATCACTGTTTCTAGGATTATTTTTGGACCAAAGAGAGATGACCAGACAGGTGAATGACTAAGACTACATACGAGTAACAATGAACTACATGGTCTTTATAGGAAGCCAGATATAATAACAGTTGAGTCTCGTAGACTGCGACGGGTACGACATGTGACACGACTGGGGATTGAAAGAGGAACATGGAAGCTTCTTGTAGGAAAACCAGAAATAAACGCCCAATTGGTAGACCAAAAATTAGATGGGAGAATAATATTAAGCTTGATTTGAGGGAAGTAGATTATATAGGAGATGATTGGAAAACATCTCAGATAGGGTTGTATGGAGAGCTTATGACCGCGCTGTCATGAACCTACGAGTTCCATAGAGTCAGAGGGTTAGTTATATATATGCGTTCGCGCGTGTGTGTCATTGTACGCTCCAAGAATTTTTGTTTATCAAAATCAGATTTGGCTATGTATGTATGTTTGTTTCACATATGTTCCTCTTTGGAGCCATATGTACTCCTCCTGACCAAATTAATTTATTTAAGCTTAATTCCCTGCAGGCATCAGTGAGTGGCATGTGGCCCACAACGCATCGCCTCAATCAGACATCTAGTTGACATATAAGATATTACTTGGTTCAGATAGGCCGATTGAATCATTTTCAGATGCAATAACTAAGGTTTGAGGTTATTTTACTAGCCCGAAAATCTTCTAATCGGGACCTAAGGATTCAAGTCCTTCGCATACGACCTCTTCTTGAATTTTCCAACCTAAAGGTCCATCGACCCCTCCCGAATTTGCACCCCCAAACCTCTTGGCTTCCGTGCATCATAAAGTTTTCTCTGGAAGAAATTTCAATGTAGATTTCGGTAAGCAATGGTCGGAAGTTCCCTTGTCAGAAATAAAATGAATTATCGATAATTTTTGTTGGTATTCCAGAAAGATTTTATGTTTTCAACATCATTTATGGTATTACAGTCCATTTTGGGCCCTAGCCTTTCTCAGAATGTCCTTCCAGACTTCTCTATTTGCTATTAAATTCTTCCAAATTCTGAATTTACTAATTCTAATATCCTGCAAAATATCATCCTCCCATTTTAATTTTGGTCTTCCAAACTTTCTGATTTGTAATGATAATTCCATATAGATATTTTTGTTATTTTCTTCTTCTTCTTCTTCTTTGTCATGGTTTAGGCGTTTTCCTAGCCTGTTCCGGCTCCAAATTGCTGCTCTTTCCATATTTTCTTTCGTCTTCCCAAACTGCTTCTTCCTCATGGTGAATAGTTGTATGCTGCTTTTGGTATTCTATTTGTAGTCATCCTTGGTAAATATTCTTTCCAGTTTGTTCTGTATTTCACTATTGTTGTGCTTAATTCGTCTACTTTTTGTTCCTGTCTTATTTCTGCATTGTGTTTTTTGTCTGATTTTTGTTATCCTGCTATTGGTGTGACGAATTTCATTTCAGCAGATTGGATTTTGTCAGATTGTTGTGTTGTCACTGCCCATGTTTCGGATCCGTAAGTAGTAATAGGCACTGCCATTGTCTTGTATAATTTCATTATAGAGTCTTTTCCGGCTTTATTTTTCAAAGTTCTTTTTTTAGTGTTCCTGTTATATAATTAAACTTATTTAGTTTATGTAAAATTGTATATTTTCAGGGCAAGTGTCTTGTTTCATGTATTTTATGTCTTTCGGGCTAAATGGCCGTGGTCTTTTTTATTAACACTCAATGTTTCGTCTACCACTAGCAGTACATTAGTGGTAAACGAACGTTGAGTGTTAATAAACCAGACCACCGGCCATTTAGCCCGAAAGACACAAAATTTATGAATCTTACTTAGTTTGTCATTTATGTATATTTCCGTTGCGTATGATATTTCGCAAACCTAGGAAGTTATCCACCGCTGTGGTCTCGGGGTAGCGTGCTACCTTGTCACGCAGCGGGCCCGGGTTCGATCCCCGGTCGGGACAGTTTTTTTGGGTGAGGTTTCTATCGGGGTTTTTCGTCACCTGTAAGACAAATGTCAGGAAAATTTTAAGGCCCAAACGGTCTCCGAAATCATATGACCATCGCAATCATCATCATTCATATTCATCTTAGGTTAAGTTTAGGATTAGGGACTCTCCTGGCGCACCACTATCATCATCATCATCATCATCACCCATCATATCATCGGGGCAACGTAACTCCGCCTTCCAGGCGCCCTCAGAAGTAGGTTACAAGTACGCCATGCCAGGAGAGAAACCAGGAATGTCAAAAGACAAACTGGGGAATTTGAAAAAAAATATATATTTTGTCACTTGTTCTATTGGTTTATTTTATAACATTAATTTTGTCCGGACTGATTGAGCGCCCTTGAAAGCCATTGTTTTTTAGATGATATTTCCATATTATATATTTTATATTTCGTTTAGTTTATATAGCATTCTTTGTAATTCGTCTTCTGATTTTGCTATTGTACATACGTATCAAATATCGAGCCCAGGCCAATCTATGAACTTTTATATACTCACGAAATCTTTCAACTTATTAATATTAAAGTTTTTAACTATATTCCCATATCTTGTATGTTATTCACGATATATATTTCGATTTGAAGAGTTATTATGGTTGACAAACTTGTGTGGATAATTTGGCATCCTCTGGAGGGGTGAAATTGAATGAATGAAGGAAAAGGGCGGTTTTAAAGGTGGAATGGGGATGGGATTCGGAACTGTTATTATAAGGGAACTCGACTATTACCATTATGTCGGTCTACAAGTTAACTGAAGTCCCGCTTTGCCTGTGGTTTCCAATATTACACACAGGAATATTATTATAGAAAGATGCTTTTGGATTGAGAGGAGGGAGCCACCGAACGTTTCTAGTGGAGTCAAGTCACGAATTTGCCAAACCAACGAACCAACTTCCACCCTCAAGCTTTGGTCGGGGAGGGGGAGGGAGGATGTTGGATTCAAGTCCTAGGATTAGATAGTTGGTAACAGCGTTTGGACTCTCGCATGCAGATTAAAATTGATACCTGTGTCCGCTTTATGGTATTAGATATAATTGATATTTCACAATATTTGGGCTGTGATGTTGGCTACAATGTGGAAAGAGTATTGACTCCAAAATAAATAAATTTCAGACGGTGTGTGGAACAATACAGAGAACATTCAAAAATAAAATTAGAAAAGAAACCAAGATAAAAATGTATAATGTTATGGCGGTTCCCACAATATTGTATGGATGTGAAACTTGGGCTCCAGTGAAAAGACAGAAGGATAGAATACAGACGGCAGAGATGCGGTTCCTAAGACAAGTAAAAGGATGTACAAGACTTGATAGAATAAGAAATGAGGATATAAGAGAAGAATTGAAAGTACAGCCTTTATTGGATAAAGTCACGAATTACAGACAGAAATGGATTGATCACATGGATGGAATGAGCAAGGAGAGATATCCATTGTTAGCCAGAAATTATCAAGCAAGAGGAAGGCGTGATGTTGGAAGACCTAGAAGACGTTGGGTGATGCAATATGAAGTCGGAACGGGCAATTGCCTAATCCCTGGAGTGATGATGATGATGATGATTGATATTTCATGAAAAATCTTATTTGGCAGGTTCATTTAAGAGAAACTTCTCCTTCTTGTATCTCGTAAGTCCATGTTTCCCTTAACAGAGATTTAGGCGCTCTCCTCCTACAGGGAAGAATTTGAACCATACTAATTTAGTATCACTTGTTTTCGTATAGATGTTATTTGAGTGGTCCGTGGTCAGCGTTCCGCCTCATACTGACATCTAGGAAACCAAGGTAGTAGGCCTACTAGGACGGGAAAATTCGGTAAATTTTGCTTAGAGGCCTTTTCATTCAGGCTTAAGGACCTTTACGAGCCTGAAAATCTTCAGACTCGGGCCCCAGGGCTTAAAGTCCCTCCCGGAGGACTTGCTCCTTGGATTTTTCCATCCTAAAAATCCATCGACCCCGGCCGGGTTTGAATCCGCGATCCTCGAGACCAGAGGCAAGGAGCATAACCACTAGTCCACCGCGGCCGATACTAAGAGAAATTTGTAAAAAATATATATTTGATCCTTCATTTCTAAACAACTAACTTACTGGCACTATCGAATTCATAGGTTCATGGCCGCGCTGACATAAGTTCCTCATTGATCCCTCTCCCGGATAATGATTTCCAGTCATTCCCTGAATAATCTACTTCCTTCAAATCATAAGATTAAATAATGTTATACTCCCACCTCATTCTAGATCTACCAACTAGGCGTTTTCTATCCGGTATTCGTTTAAGAACCTTCCATGCCCCTACTTCATTCCTTCGTGTCACATGTCCTGCCCATTGCAGTCTACGAGACTTTATTATTATTATTATTATTATTATTATTATTATTATTATTATTATTATTATTATATCCGGTATCCTATAAATTCTAGGTCGCTCATGACTATAAGTTTTTTCAGGATTGTTTCTGTTATTTACAGATATCCTCAACCAAAATATAGAATTTTTTCTTACACATTTCCCGACCTTACATGTCTGCTTCTGTCATATTTTTCTTCTTCATGTTGTCTTGAATTTCATTATCCACGTTGGCTTTGGTCTACCACGTTTCCCTTTTCCAAGAGGTATCCTTTCAATGCTTATTTTTTTTGTTATTTCTGTGTCCCTTCTTCTCATTATATGTCCATACCATCTTAGTTGGATTTCTTCATTTCTTGTACAACATCCTTTTCTACATTCATTAATTCTCTTATTGTATTGCTTTTTTATGTGTCTAATTTTGATAATCTTGCTGATCTTCTTAAAAAATCAATTTCTGTGACTAATAATTTATTTCTGGGTTTTTGCTTCAACGACAATATTTCTGCACCATATTATTATTATTATTATCCATTGTTAAAACTGTTATTATTTCTCTGTTCCCAATTCCCATTTTTCTGTTTAAGTAATGTTCTTCTTCCAATCCCTTTTCTTTCAAGATTCTTGGATATGATTCTTCCAACTGTGTTAGGTTGTTTTAATGTACTTCTCTCTGGTGTTGTCCATCCCAAGATCTTCTATGCACATCTTGTGTTGTTCTTCCTAACTGTGTGTACAATAGTGGGAACATCACTGATAATATTACACAAAGTAATAAAAGCCCTGATCACTAACTAAAAAGTTAAAAGAGTCAACGCGTTTCAGAAGCGACGCTATAATTATCAAGACTTAAATATTGACTTAATATTGAGTCAAAATTAAGTCCTGATAATGGTTGTGTCACTACGGAAACGCGTTGACTCACTTAACCTTTTAAATTGGTGATTTTGGTTTTTATTGACTTTGTGTAATGCAAGTTTATCACAAAGAAGATCCTATTTATTAAATATCACTAAGAACATTAACTGGTGAAGAGTTAAATCAGCCAGGGTCTCAGAGTTTCTTATATCAAAACACCTGGTCAACATCTCTGAACAATCCGCTAAGATTTAATAACAATTCCTCTGTATTGAGTAAACAATTATGTTTAAAAAAATTCTCAAATTGCAATACTGTGATTTTTTATTTGCTGTATCAGTTTTGCTCCATGGTGTTCGGTTCGTTCTGGCAGCATTGCTTTCTCGCACCGAATAATTTCGCGCCGGTCTCGCCGCGTAAATTTAACATCAGATGCTGTCTTAGCTCTCCGGTGGGAGACGTGTTGTTCTGCATATCGTTAAATGTTTCTTGTGCCAAATTGAGGCAAATTGTGAATACAATTGTATCTAACTTATTATTTCAGCCATTAGTAAGTGGTAGGTGATACATTCGTCGTAGTTAGGTATGTTCATAGATAACACAATGGGACAATAACATTTTCATACAACAAAAATATGTGATCGTTATGTAGTTCAGTGCGATGATGACAATGATGTAAACCATTTTCGCTAACGCCTAAACTTCCTTCTGCAAACGCAATTTTATCTGCGCTCGGCTGCGTTTTTATGTTGTCGCGGTGTTTATCGTCTTCTGGGAATGCAGACTGGTTACACAAAATATTGCTGTGTTTTGTGTCACTGGGATAGTAGGGCAAGGGAAGACCATCGTGTAGTCAAAAAGTGTCCTTTATGAGAAATTTTCAATCCTGGTGAAAACAAAATGTGTTGCATGAACCCTTTGTTGACAAAAACAGTGTGCTGTTACCACCACTCCATCTGAAATTGGGCTTGATGAAGAATTTTGCGGAGAGTAATGAACAAAGATAAGCCAGGATTTTCAATTTTGATATCTAAATTTCCTGTGATTAGTACTGAAAAAATTAAAGAAGGAATTTTCATTGGGCCTCAGATCCGTGACTTGATGAAATATGTTATCTTTGAACAGTTGCTGACATGTACTGAGAAGGTACCTTGGCTTGCTTTGAAAGACGTATGAGACAATTTCTTGGGAAAGGTAATGTCTGAGAATTACAGGTAACTGATAGAACACATGCTGGACTGTTACAAGCCTATGGGGTGCAACATGGCTGTGATATTGTATTTTCTTCATCCCCATTTGGATTTCTTCCCACCTAATCTTGGAACATGATGCGCGATTTCACCAAGATATTACTGCCATGGAAAGACGATATGATGGAACATGGTAACCAAACCTTTTTGTGGATTACTGATGCACACTCCTACAAGAAGTTTCAACATTCACCCACAAACAGAAAGTTTCCAGGAAAAGTTTCTAACTTGTAAGTACATTATAATACAAACAATTAACTTTGTTTCATGATCTGTAGATTAACAAACTACAGATTCCTCCTGTGTTGTTTTTGAGTCGTTTACAAGTTTTTCGAAAGTGGTATATGTGGCGTATCTTTTCCAGAAAAATTGGTACTTGATGGAACATTCTGATTTCATTTTCGCAATCAGCGTATGCGATTTGGTAAAGAACACATCCTTCCATCTCGCGGAAAGACACATAGTTCAAATATGTTGCACTGTGCAATCGGAACGCCATCAGACACCTGTAATGTTTTCTTTCAAGCTATAATAATAGAGCCCTTTCTGTATTAAAATGTGTCATGTTCATTATGTCACATTTTGAGAAAACTGAAATTATGTTATTGATACTGGTTTATTTCATCATCATCATCATCATAGTACATTCACGAATTTAGGCCATTTGTTGACCTGTTTCAGACTAAAGAGAAATACCATCCAAAAGTCTTTTGAGTGGACGTCCTGGTCTTCTTCTTCCTGCAGGTTGATATCTTAACATTTGTTTGGGTATTCTGTTATCTTCCATTCGATGAACATGTTGCATCCATCTTGACTTATAATCAGAAATTTGTTTTCTAAAGATTCCATGTGTAATTCTTCTAAGATGTCTTAATTTTTTTGTGATCTAGTAGTGTGTATCCTGCAGTCCTCCGAAGATATCTCATTTCGCAGATCTAAGTCTCTGTATATCCATCTGTTTCAACGTCCATACTTCGCTACCATACAAAAGAGTTGGAAGAACCAGTGTTTTATACACTTTCAGTCTTGAATGCTTTTGGACTAACTGTGGTTTGAAGATAGAATTTATTAACCCTAAAATTCTTAAAAATTTAGATATTTTTACATTTACATCCTTTTCTTCATACGAGTTATTGCATTCTAGATATGTAAAATTATTCACCTGCTCCAAAATTTTATTGTCCAGTACAATTTTACTTCTGACAGGATCTACACCTTGAAATGCCATAATTTTTGTTTTTTCTGTAGATATCTTTAATCCATATTCTTCTGTAATTTTGTTAAGTTCATACAGACCTTTCTGCAGAATATCTTCACATATTATTAAAACTATACATATCACAAATAGTTTATTTATTTCAAATCACAGTTGGTAACAGTATAAAAATACAATTATAAACAAAAATATGCTCTTGAATTATTAGTAGATGTGTTCATTTGTGAATAAAAAAAGTGGACTTGACTCAAATGGCAAATTATATCGAAAATACAAGATTGATTACACTGTGCAACAAAAAATATTGTTTTTTGTCTCAGAAACTAAAATGTTGATTCTGATAATATTTGTTCTCCTGAATTCAAATATAATATCGATTTTTCTCCATCGCGCAAGGTTTCCGAGAGACAGGCATTTATAATTTCAAACACTTTAATATTTTCTACATTCGTAACTACACAATATTCGAATATTCGGACTTATCTAGAAAGTAAGAAATGACGATTTTTTCTGCTATATTTCGCCTGTGGCGCATCCCTCTTGATGGTCCAACAATAATCGGCAGCATATTAGGATTCAATTTGTCTTGATATCTCTTTTCCGTACCTGAAACCATTTGAGTTAGCTCATTTGATTTTATATTACAATGGACAAATGGACGAAAAAACGTTTAAAATAATTATTAAAATCCATTAATTGAAATTGAAATTAAAAAATTGTGGGTGATGGAGAAAAATTCCGAATATATACGTATTTGAAAACACGATAAAAAAACTGCATTAAATACAACTATTGGTTCTCATGAGACAAAAATCATGTTGACCAGTGTAATTAGTTACCAATCACAATACAAATATATTAATCACATGTAGTCTATATTTAAAGAATTTTACAAAAGAGCTAAGTTGTCACCAACTATTATCATCAAATCTAGGGCGTTGTTTGTGCGCTTTTCTACACATCCCGCATCAAAATATTCATAATAAAAAAAGAAAAATACATTTTATATTTAATTAATTTTACATTTAGATTATTAAAAAAAATCCTTTACGATTTTCGAATTGATGTAAAAGCATTCATTAAATACATTTTTAGATGCTCTTTTGAAAAGAATATTAAATATTTTAGCAAGAGCAATATATTTCCCTATATTATTCTGCTTAGAAATGCCGTACTGTGTCTTATGAATGAGAAATTTCATAAGAGAGAATCTTGAGATCTTAATAATGGATACGTACGTAAACATCATTTTGATGAATATGGGACCTACCTACTTTCAATTTTATTGGAATATGCTATATAATAACTCATACATTTGGAACATTTAATATGAGAAGGAATCCAAACAAATTACAGCGTTGTTATTGAAAGCAGATTCCTTTGTTGAAGAAAGCGTATAACCTATACAATCTTTAGTGCCATATATTCTTATGATTCTTAAATCTCAGTTGAAAGCCTACTTTCTATTATGTGTTTGTTAAGTATTAAATATCCGAAGGAATGACTCTATTGAGGTAGTTATTGTTAAAATAAAAAAAGTATCTTAATCTGGCCTAGTTAGCAGACACTACAAATGTCACTATATATATAACATGTTCAGAAAAATAAATGCCTGGTCGGGATTTGAACACGGATTTCTGGATTGGTACTCCATTGTTCTATCCATTAAACCACGGAAAATCTAGTACAAACATTTATTTTTCTTATACATCCATAGTAACTCTGCCGAAGGCAGGTCCTTCATTGCAATCATAGCATATGCTATGCTTGCAGCTTTACTAGGGAATTGTAGGTGTGGTAGCTTCCCGCTGCTTTCCACATCGGTGAAGGATGATTATGATGATGTTGATGAAGATGATGGCCATATGATTTCGGGGACTGTTTGGGCCTTAAAGTTTTCCTGACATTTGTCTTAGGGGTGAGGAAAAACCCCGATAAAAACCACACCCAGAAAAACTGCCCGACCGGGGATCGAACCCGGGCCCGCTGCGTGACAAGACAGCACGCCACCTCGAGACCACAGCGGTGGACAGTAGGCACTATTATATATATATATATATATATATATATATATATATAGATAGATGAAAGTAAAAAGTACCTTCATCGGGCGTATTTAGTAGAGACTATATATATATGTAGTGTCTACTAACTAGGCCCGATTAAGGTACTTTTTTATTTTCATAAGAACAACCTCAATAGAGTCATTCATTCGGATATTTAATACTGAACAAACACATAATAGAAAGTAGGCCTTCAACTGAGATTTAAGAATCATATGAATATATATATATATGTATATATATATATACACTCGTACTACAGTCATTAAGTACTGGGACTTTACGCCTGGAGGGTAGGCACCCACAAGAATCTGGAAGTCTCACAAGATGCCGATAACTCGGCGTACACTTAAACAGAACCACATCCTCCCTCAACGGCCGTTGGCCGTAATGCATATTTGCCAACGTTCGTATAACTGCTGGAAGCACCGCTGAAAGATGTTGGCAGAAAGGTCGGTATGGCTTCTCTTGTGCCAGTCATGACCTCTTCGGAAGAATGAAATCTACTCCCATGTAGGATTGCTTTCATGCGAGGAAAGAGAAAAATATCACATGGAGCTACATCAGGTGAGTACGGAGGGTATGGCATATATGTCACCTGTTGCCTTGCAAGTTCCTCTTGGACAAGGACAGAACGATGTGCGGGGGCGTTGTCGTCTAGCAATAGCCAATTCTTTGTACGCCAATGCTGTGGTCACTTCGGCGAATTTAATCGCGTAAACGGCCAAGGATCTCTTTGTAGTGGGTTTTGTTTATAGTTACACCTTCTGATATTCCATGTGAACAATTCAATGTCAATCAAAAAAAAATCAAGCATTACCTTGCCTTTTGACCTGTCGTGTCGCGGGTTTTTCTGTCGTGGTGATAACGGCGTTTTCCAGATGGCGGATTGTGGTTTCATTTGCGAATCGTAAAGGAAACACCATGTTTCCTCTCCAGTGTTCGTCAGCACTACTGATGAAGTCACCACAAATCGTCATACGGTCATCACTTTGATCTTGTGACAGGATTCGTGGCACACTGTGCTGGGTAACACGAGACATGTTCAGGTCATGAGACAGAATTTTATAGCAAGTACCATGGCTGACCCCTACCACTTTTGCCAGACGTTTACTTATGGGAGCGGTTAGCACGCATCAGCGTTATTACTTCTTCGATCTTATGTTCAGTTTGAATTGTTTATGGTCGACCAGTACGCACATCATCTTCCAAACTGTCTCTTCCTTGCAAAAAAACGTCGGTGCCACCTAAACACAACACCGAGACTCAATGCGTACTCACGTAAACCTGCTGCATCATTTGAAACGTTTGGGCAGCGGTTTTGCTTAATTTCTGACAGAACTTGATGTTGCTCTAACTGTGACATCTCGAGTTCCGACATGCGCATTCAAATCACCGTCACAACAAAGACCGTAGTTCTGCTTGTAGTGCATGCACTCAACTGTCTCTTGCTGGGACGAGAGACTAACTGACAAGGTACCAGACCATGGCTCCGCCTATGCGCTCAGTCTCGAAATTTAATGACTGTACCATGTGTAGATATATATGTTAGACTTATATGAATGTGTCTAAATGACACAAATATTAGGGTGCGTGTAGGCAAACATTTTTCGGATACTTTTGAAATTCACAATGGGTTGAAGCAAGGAGATGCACTATCTGCTCTACTATTTAATTTTGTAATAGAGCTGTCATCAAATTTTTGAGGATGCACAAAGCCTACAACTCAATGGTATTAATAAGCTGTTAGTTTATTCTGATTATGTAGTACTACTGGGAGATAGCCTGGAGATACTAAATGCCAACACGCACACATAATTGACTAAGAATGAGACATTGGGACTGGAAGTAAATATCAATAAAACTGAGTATATGGTCACACGTAGAAATATTTTGAATAATGGAAATGGAAAGCTAATGACAATTGAGGAAAATTTTGAGGAAGCGGCTGAATTCAAATATCTAGGAACAATAATCACAAATAGGAATGAGATGCACAAAGAAATTAAACATAGGCTCAATTCTGGAAATGCGTGTTATTATGCATTGCAGAGAGTTTTGATGTCCCAACTCCTTTCAAAAACGTTACACTGAAAATATATAAAACTATTATTCTACCAGTTATATTATATGGGTGCGAAACAGGGACTCTTACATTAAGGGAGGAAATGAGACTAAGAGTTTTTGAGAATAAAGTTCTTAGGAAATTTTTTGGACCAAAGAGATATGAACAGACAGGTGAATGGAGAAGACTACTATCAGTGAACTACATGGTCTTTATAGGAAGCCAGATATAATAAGAACAGTTAAGTCTCATAGACTGCAATGGGCAGGACATGTGGCACGATTGGGGAATGAAAGACTTGCATGGAAGCTTCTTCTAGGAAAACCAGAGGGAAAACGCCTAGTTGGCAGAACAAGAGTGTGGTGGGAGAACAACATTAACTATGATTCGAGCAAGTAGATTGTACAGGGGATCAATACTAATAAAATTCAGGGGATGGTTTGAAAACATTAGCTCAGAATAGGGAAGTATGGACAGCTCATGTCCTCGCAGCCATGAACCTATGGGTTCGATATTGCCAGGCAGTTATATATATACAATCTGCAATGGCATAACAGTCCATTTTTGGTCCTCAACCGCTCCATTGTTATAAGTTACTATTCCATGATAATTTAGCTACGCTTTTTTCCTGTAGATGTCATGAATGGTATGCGGTCAACACACCAAAGCAGTGAGACATCTAGTAGGCAAGTAATGTATTACTAGGACGATGAAGGTCGGTAAATTTTGCTTAGAGGCCTCTTTATTCAGGGGTAAGTTCGTGTACGAAGCTGAAAATCTCAATAGTCGAGACCCACTTCTTAAAGTTCCTACTTGAGGGCTTGCTCCTTGAATGTTTCTATCCTAAAAAATTCATCGACCTCGGCCGGGTTTGAACCCGCTACCCTCACAAACAGTGGCAAGGAATATAACCACTAGTCCACCGCGGCCTAAGAGATTTAAAGGAAATCAATGTAAAAATAATAATAAATATTCACGGGTATACCCGATATTTATTTATTTATTTAATTAAATGAAAATAAAACTTAGTTTTATTTGATTTTCTTATTTATTAAGATATAATTCAGTGACAGCTGTTTCGGTACACTGTACCTTCTTCAGACATGTTAACAAATTATTTTCACCAAGTAAACACCAACTCAATTGATTATTAATTTATTTAACACTATTTGAGAGGAGTTGTAATGGAAAATGCTGTAATGAATAATATAATGCGTTTCAAGAGTTGAGGTTAAGCTTAATTCATTTCTGAAATTGTTTCTTGTTTGTAGTTTTGTCCATTACGTACTATTAAACTAACGAACGAACTAATTAATTTACTGGTACTAGGTATTCGAATTCAACACTTGTTCAGAATTTTCCTTAATAAACTACTTTAAATAAATAATTATTGTATAATCATTTATATATTATGATTGTATATGGCATATATGTTATATGGAGAATTAATTTTTGGAATTTATGAAATACATTTGTAAATACATTTTAAAAAAATCAAATTGTAGGCCTAATTGAAGTATACATACTATAAAGTAGAAATTTTGTAAATATGGTTTCTTAAAATTGAAATTGATCCACTAATGGCAGCGATGGTAATTTTAGAAAGATACACCCTGTCCAAATCTAAGGAATTCCAAAATTTAGCTAAGAATCCTGGAATAGTACCTCTTTCCCCCGACATCAATCCTGTGACAGTTATACTATCTAATTGGTAACAGTCAAAATTGTTGGCTCATATATGGCTTTCTTTTCACAGTCAACGTCCTCAGGTTGGCCATTATGAGTCTCAAAACGTTATTGTGGGATGTAATATCATACAATTTTAGAAGATGGTCTATATGCAATAATATATATCATCATCATCATCACTCCAGGGATTAGGCAATTGCCCGTTCCGACTTCATAATGCATCAGCCCAACGTCTTCTAGGTCTTCCAACATCACGCCTTCCTCTTGCTTGATAATTTCTTGCTAACAATGGATATCTCTGCTTACTTATTCCATCCATATGATCAATCCATTTCTGTCTGTAATTCGTGACCTTATCCAATAAAGGCTGTACTTTCAATTCTTCTCTTATATCCTCATTTCTTATTCTATCAAGTCTTGTACATCCTTTTACTTGTCTTAGGAACTCCATCTCCGCCGTCTGTATTCTATCCTTCTGTTTTTTCATTGGTGCCCAAGTTTCACATCCATACAATATTGTGGAACCGCCATAACATTAATACATTTTTATCTTGGTTTCTTTTCTAACTTTATTTTTGAATGTTCTCTGTATTGTTCCACACACCGTCTGAAATGTATATATTTTGGAGTCAATATCTCTTTCCACATTGTAGCCAACATCACAACCCAAATATTTGGAACTAGACACCTGTTCTATACTTTGATTTTCTAAAATAATTTTGGATGTCACTGGATCTCTTCCTCTAAAAGGTGTACAGGTCTTCGTTTTCCTTACAGAAATCTTTAGATCATATAATTTACATATTTCATTTAATGCATGCATAGATTTCTGTAAGTCGTCCTCATTTTTCTGTATTATGGTCACATCGTCAGCAAATAGAAGATTATTTATGCACACTTTATTATCTATTATTATTCCTGGATTCACTAAAACTTTCCATTTATTAAAAATATCGTCTATATATATATATATATATATATATATATATATATTAAACAAAGTGGGTGATAAGCTACATCCTTGTCCTAATCCAGTATTTGTTTTGATTGTCTCTGTTCTTTTGAATCTGGTATCTATAATTATATTTGTGTCTTGCAATAATATATATTCGTCTGTTATTTCCATTAATGGCCACACCATGAACTTCCTCATAAACTGTGTATCCACAATCTCGCAAGGCTTCTGTCATCATGTTTCGAATAGTGTGGTGCTGAATGTTTCTCAGTGATTCCCCAAACGGACAAGCTCCAAGGTCCTGTGCAAGGGTTTCGTGCTCTCTGCGAAACATCTACAGAGGGTATCGTCCCTAACCCTGCCCGGCAAAGAACGCACCGCCGATATATTTTACGCCCATACAACTTATTTGTTCTGGATATATGTCTGTTCCATAAGACTCCATTTATCATTGCTGTTATTGCTCTACCTTTATGTATCCTGTTCTTAATATCGCTTTCTGTTTGTTCTCTTTATCTACTTTTACTCCTAGATACTCAAATTCTTCACATAAATCTCTAATATTAACAGATATATTATATGGCTCTGACTACAGGAAGGCCACAATTTATTTATATTGCTTTGGTATATAAACACATTACGCTGGTCAACATGACTTTTGTCCCATGAGTACCAATAGTTGTACTTAATGCAGTTTTTGATCGTGTTTTCAAATGTGTATTCGGAATTTCTCCATCCCCCGCAATTTTTTATTTCAATTTAAATTAATGGATTTTAATAATTATTTTTTAATAAACGTTTTTTAAAACGGGGAACACTCTCATCAGGAGATTTCAGCTATGGAAAATAGATATGAAGGCAAATGGAATCCTAATATGCTGGCTGATTACTGTTGGACCATCAAGAGGGATGCTCCACAGGCGAAATGTAGCAGAAAATCATCATTTCTTACTTTCTAGGTGAGCCCGAATATTCAAATATTATTTAGTTACGAATGTAGAAAATATTAAAGTGTTTGAAATTACAAATGTCCCGCGCCGTAGCCGAGCGGTTAAGGTAGGAAGCCTTGGCGCAGAGCTACGGGACTTGCGCTGGTTCGAGTCTCCATGTGGGAAGAAATTTTCTCATGGTATTTCGGCCAGTATGGGACCGGTGCCCACCCAGCATCGTGAGGCAATTGGTAGCTACAATAAGTAGCGGATCCAGGTTGAGGAACCAGCTATAACGGCTGGGGGACTCGACATGCTAACCACATGTCACCCCTACACTGGCTGTTGATCATCTATCCTCTGTGATTGACACATGTGGATGTGAAGGGCCAGCAGCCGGCTGGTAAAAGGGCAACCGCTGAAAAAGTGGAAAGACCCTCAATCGGAAAATCGGAAATTACAAATGTCTGTCTCTCGGAAACCGTGCGCGATGGAGAGAATCCGACATCATATTTGAATTCAGGAGAAAAAGTACTAACAGAATCACAATTTTTTTCTTTCTGACATAAAAAACTTTCTTTTTTGTTGACCAGTAGGCCCTAATTCATTGGTAATAGCTGTTTGAATTCAACTACCTTGTTCAGAATTTTCTCATTTATCATTATAAGTAAAACATATTTTTTGTAGAGCGAAATAAAGCCATGGATTTACCAAACTACCACATTTTTATCACAGCAATTCTAAAAGTGCACTACTTAAATACTCTTTTTGCTACAAGTAAGTCTGCGAATATGCATTAAGTACTATATGAAAATGCATCTTAGAAGTTAGAGAGGCTAAATTGAATGAGCATTAAGGGGGATCTTCCCATCATGAGACGTAGGCCAGTAATTACATCAGAGATGTGAGCAGTTCCACCAAATGGTCGGATGGAAGATGAATTCATTAATTAACCACATTAGTTTAGACGTGTCCGTGAGGGGTTTGTTTATGGTTGAGATGGCTCTAATTGTGGCATGTAATGACAGCGAAGGGACTCCAGCTCAAAATCCCCTGAAAATTAGAGCAGAGATACTCAGTCATGCCTCGTGGATCATTCAAATATGAGCTTCCTTGAATCTGAATGAGGTGGCAATAAGCTCTGCTGCAAACCAACTCGTTTCCCAAGAAAACGCCGATAATTCCTTCCAAACTCTTTATTTTATTTAGCGAATTAACTTATTTAAATTATTAAGTAAATAAAAATAAAACGTAATTTTATTTGATTTTCATATTTATTATATAATTCAGTGACAGCTGTTTCGGTACACTGTACCTTCTTCAGACATGTTATATTATTATCATATTTTGTTAACAAGTCTGAAGAAGGTACAGTGATAATAATTTGTTAACATGTCTGAAGAAGGTACAGTGTACCGAAACAGCTGTCACTGAATTATATAATAAATATGAAAATCAAATAAAACTACGTTTTATTTTTATTTAATTAATAAATTTGGATTTTCATCAAGTAAACACCAAGTCAATTGATTATTTAAATTAATTTCAAAGCGGGTATGTTAACACATCACAACAAATCCGCATATTTAACTAAATAAATAAACTCATGAATAGGTGCATTTATGTTTCACAGCACTCAGAATGTATTTTACTCCTATGATCAGTAAACGGTAAGAAATGTTTAAAATGTTGTATTTATTTATTAACACTAAAAATGGGACTGTAACATAAATAAAACTTACTATATGGTCACTCATAGACATTGACCTACATTATACAATGGAAATGGGCAGATAATATTATTACAGTATATATAGTTTCCCATAAAGTTCATACAGCATACTGTTATGGAGTCTCCTCCATTCGCTTGTCTGTTTAACTATTTTTGGCCCAAAAACAAATTCTTAAGAACTCCATTCTCAAATACTAGTAATCTATTCTCCACCCTTAAATAAGAGTCCACGTTTGGCTTACATATAGGCCCCTAATATAACTAGGAAAATTACGGTTATATATATATATATATATATATATATATATACATAGGGACTGTAACAAGGGTGTAGTCTATCACTAATTTATGTAGAATTTATTTTAATGAAATTAATAATATTATGCATTACATATTATGCATATATATATATATATATATATATATATATATATATATATATATTCAATTTTTTTAGAGAAGTGTGAATGAAAACAGTCCCTGTAATGCATAATATTATTCATTTCATTAAAATAAATTTTACATAAATTAGTGATAGACTACACCCTTGTTTCAGTCCCTGTGTGGTTTTATAGGATTATATATTATATTTCCAATTTTAATATAAGCCGTGTTATGATGATCTTGATGAAGATTTTCGGGCTGTAGGCCGTGATTGTGAGGCTTGTAGTTCCCCGACGTTTCGGCATCCTCAAGGGTTGTCTTGACTACAAGCCTCACGACCACGGCCTACAACCCGAAAATCTTCATCAATATCATCATAGCAACTCCGGCCGTGAAAGTCTACCTGAATACATATGCCGTGTTGTCTTTATACAATTGTTTATTAATTTCAATAAGATTTCTATCAATACAACAACAATAACAGTAATAATAATAATAATAATAATAATAATAATAATAATAATAATAATAATAATAATAATACTTACTTAACATTTAATACAGGCTTTCCACTTTAGAGCAGTTCGCCCTAATAATAATAATAATAATAATAATAATAATAATAATAATAATAATAATAATAATAATGTTTTATTTATTCTGGCGAGTTGAGGCCATAAGGATTCCCTTCCACTCATCTGACACAAATAAACAAATACGTATATACCAATATTTATTTGTGGCAGGAGTTGAGACTTTCCAAGTGACATAGGGACGCGTGAAGGACTGAAGAAGTATAGTGGGATCTGGGGAATAACTTGAAATATTACTGAAGAAGCAATTGTGTCAGGTGTAGGAACAAATACGACAGGGGAATTCTCAGGTCATATGTTTCACCGATCGCTATCTCAACGAAATCATACCTCATTCTTCATCCCCGTCCCCTAATCTATCAGCTGTGTGCCAAAACAGCTGACGTCAACAGCTCATTGTTTAGGTCAATAAAACAACGTCACATCATCATTTCCACTCTCCGAGCTGGCTCAAATACTAAGTTTCAGATTCATATTCCCGAGTTTCCGAGGTTCATATCTCTTTATTGATAAATCATCATCATCTCAGAATAGGATGTGTGGAGAGCTTATGTCTGCGCGGCTACGAACCTTATTTATTGTAACCCCATGTTTTTCCCTTTACAGAGATTTGGGCACTCTACCCCTACAGGGAAGAATTTCAACCATACTAATTTAGTTACATTTGTTTTCGTATAGATGTCATTTTGAGTGGTCCGTGGTCAGCGTTCCGCCTCATACTGACATCTAGGAAACCAAGGTAGTACTAGGACGGGAAGATTCCGTAAATTTTGCTTAGAGGTCTTTTCATTCGGGCTTAAGGATTTTTTACGAGCCTGAAAATATTCAGACTCGGGACTCACGACTTAAAGTCCCTGTCGGAGGACTTGCTCCTGGATTTTTCCGTCCTAAAAATCCATCGACCCCGGCCGGGTTGAACCCGCGACCCTCGGGAACAAAGGCAAGGAGCATAACCACTAGTCCACCCACTGATTGTACTATAGATCATAATATAAAAGATGATCTTATTGGTCAAATCTTCATTCAGTATTTAATATTAGAGTTAATTATGATTGTTATATTCTGATGTAATATATGTTTATCCTGGTGAGATTAAGAGAATGCCACATGCCTTAACTCCACCAGGCTAAATAAATAAATAAATATGAAACTGTCGAAATTTCAAATGACATGCCGAATTACACATAAAACATTAAAGAACAAAACAAGAAGAGATACTAGAATGAAGTTTTATAAAACATTGGCAGGTCCTGCATCACTTGATGGGAGTGAAACTTGGGTAATGACCAAAAAATTACAAAGTAGAATACAACGCGTAGAAATGAACTTCCTTAGAAGAACAAAAGGCTGAACAAGATTGAATTGGATAAAGAATGAAGATATAAGAACAGATTTATGTATATATTTATATATATATATATATATATATATATATATTTATTTATTTATTTATCCACTGAATGATAACATCAAAGAATATAGAGATAAATGGTTTAGAAATGTATAAATAATAAAATGTGACAAGATTACCAAAGTCAGCAATTAACTACAAACCGGGAGTATCAAGGAATGTAGGAAGACCAGTGAAAAGATGGATAGAACCACTGTTAGGCGGATCAGGCAATTTTTTTCTAGCTCGTGAAGTAAAGAGGAAGAAGAAGATTATTGCGTGTTCATTTTGATTCGTTTTTACCTGGGAATTTTTTACTATTATTTTTCTTATTTCTCAGCTAACTTGGACAGATGCGCCATTACAATGATGTTCCATTGTAAAAACAATTGAACAATAACAGTTACAAGTGCTGAAAATATACACTTTTTTAAAACTAGTTCTTTACAGGATCAATCTCATAATGTCAGCTAAAAACTAACAATTATCTGCGCAACGCTTGTAATTTTGTTCAATGCAGCAAAACCGAACTTAATACTTGAAATTCCATTTGGTCCGATATATGTACTACCCCAGTCTACAATAATGAAATTTTTGTTCTCTTGTATTTCCTCTGCCCCTGTGCAATATCGAAAAAAAAGAGTGGGAGGGTAGGTTTGGTGGGAGGTGAAAGTGTTGGGAGTCGAAATGAATTTAATGTTTACCACCTCACTCATGATGTTGCTCTAGACTGAACTGTATTTATTTGACATAGCTCGAATGTTTGCCTACCGCCGTCAGATCTGTATTCCTAACTTCATCTTTCTTCTACGGGTAAAATTTTATCGTTCATCCCCTCGTGTATCCCAACAGATTCAATCTCTCATTTTACTTCTCCCCACCTTCTTTATGGATCTGTAGATATCTATATTTATTTTCGCTGAGATGCTTGTATACGCCATAATAGTGTATTACGAAGCGAGATTGGGAAGTGGTTTTTACATAAGCGAGGAAAATGTTTAAAAACCGAGCGATAGCGATAATAAATAATAGTAAAATAATATCTTACTTATAATGCTATTGTGTTATTCTTCTTCTTCTTCTTCTTCTTCCTTCAAAGTATTAGGCCAAGGCCTGTTACGATCCTATAGAAAATTTTACCTTCAGCGTCTTCCGGAAAATTCTCGTATAAGACTTGAAAGCATAATAATAGTCCCTTCGATTGGTTGCTGGCCAAAGGAAGGCAAGACCAGTGATGGGCCTGCCATCTTATAGCCTCTGGTCAGGCTTTTCTGGAAAAGGAAAGAAAATAAAGGAAAGAAGAAAATGGAAGAAGGAAAGACTCCCTAGCCCTCGGATGCCTTAATAGCGTCGGGGTCGGAAAAAACAAGAGTTAACCAAGAGAGGTTAGATAGTAAAAGTTAAAAGAGTGCAAAAGTGTTATTATTTAATTGTAATATTATTGTGTTTTCTTTATGTAATTGTAAGTTAATGTTTTTTTAGTGTATAATGCTATTGTGTTATTATTTAATTGTAATATTATTGTGTTTTCTTTATGTAATTGTAATGTTAATGTTTGTTTAGTGTATAATGCTATTGTGTTATTATTTAATTGTAATATTATTGTGTTTTCTTTATGTAATTGTAATGTTAATGTTTTTTTAGTGTATAATGCTATTGTGTTATTATTTATTGTAATATGTATTGTTTTTTCTTTATGTAATTGTAATGTTATTGCTTTTTTTGTTGTTTATTTTTCTTTACACTAGTACCAATTATTACTTTATTGTAACGGACTGTCAACAGCACGTACGGTTTACTGCCCGTGCGACCCATATTTGTAAATAATATTGTAAATATCTTACTTTTTGTCTAATAAAGTCCTACTACTTACTTACTTACTCACTGGCACTATCGGAACCCGTAGGTTCAGGCTGCGCGGACATAAGCTCTCCATCACATCCCTATCCCGAGCTAATGCTTTCCAATTTCATTCCCTGTATAATTTACTTCCCTCAAATCATAGTTAATGTTATTTTCCACCTCATTCTTGGTCTACCAAAATGGGCGTTTTCCCTCTGGCTTTCCTACATGAAGCTTCCATGCAAGTCTTTCATTCCCCATACGTGCAACATGTCCTGCCCAATCGCAGTCTACGAGACTTAAACTGTTGTTATTATATCTGGCTTCCTATAAAGACCATGTAGTTCATTGTTAAGTAGTCTTCTCCATTCATCTGTCTGTTCATCACTCTTTGGTCCAACAATTTTCCTAAGTACTTTATTCTCAAATGCCCGCAATCTCCTCTCCTCCCTTAAAGTAAGAGTCCATGTTTCGCACCCATATAATATACTGGTAGAATAACAGTTTTTATATATCTTCAGTTTAATGTTTTTTGAAAGGAGTTGGGACATCAGAGTCCTCTGCAATGCATAATAGCACGCATTTCCAGAATTGAGCCTATGTTTATTTCTTTGTGCATCTCATTCCTATTTGTGATTATTGTTCCTAGGTATTTGAATTCAGCCACTTCCTCAAAATTTCCCTCATTGTCATTAACCATCTTTGTTGAAAACTTTTGCGTTCATTATAAACAACTGGCTAACATTAACAGTGTGGGCAAAGTTTATTATTTGAAATACTGGAGGCCGTGACACCAAATCAGTGATAAAATAGCGGCAAGTACGAATTTATTGTTTTATATTGTTTCAAATAAAGTTAAGTTTTTTTTTAAAATGCAGTGATTTGTTTCGTATAATATATATTCACACTTCCTTTTGTATATTTTTTGTATATACATTGTACTTAGTATATATAGAGGGCAGTGGTTTTACTTCCCACACGTGGCTTGTAATGAGTATATTTATTTTATTACAGTAAAGTTATTTAAGTTGGCAAACCCGAAATGTAGGAAGTTGAACTTTCAGTTACGATCGACATTGCTGTAAGTACGACAAAACGACTATCGCGCAAAAAATACTTTTTTTCTCCTTTAGTCTGAGAAAGAGTAATTTAGCGACAAAAAAAACTTTTACGATTACGGTGAATCTACCGGTAATAGTCTAAACCTATCATGTTCATGATAATGATGAAGTGTATTTATTTTTTTTTGTTTTTATGTGATGTATTATCACATCAAAACTGATTTCTAAAGCCTATTTATTTGCTGTCATGCACTATTCGTTCAATAGTTCTAGGGCTACGATTTTTTGTAATAAACGTTAAGATTGCAACGTAGTATAATGAGAAGTTATACTTATGACTGTCTTTTATTTTGGTTTCACACACAAACATTTGAATAGTGTAATTAGAAGTTAAACTTCTGACTGTCTTTTATTTTGGTTTCATATATAAACAGTTTCGGCCGCGGTGGATTAGTGGTTATGCTCCTTGCTTCTGGTCCCGAGGGCGCGGGTTCAAATCCTGCCGGGGTTCGATTGATTTTTTAGGATGGAACAAATCCAAGGGAGCAAGTCCTTCGGAAGGGACTTTAAGCCGTGGGTCGCGATTTGAAGATTTTCAGGCTCGTTAAAAGACCCTCAAGCCTGAATGAAAAGGCCTCTAAGCATTTTTACCGAATTTTCCCGTCCTAGTACAACCTTGGTTTCCTAGATGTCAGTATGAGGCGGAACGCTTACCACGGACCACTCAAATTACATCTATTCGAAAACAAGTGTAACTAAATTAATATGGTTTCAAATTCTTCCTCGTAGGGGGAGAGCGCCTAAATCTCTGTTAAAGCGAAACATGGGCTTACAAGATACAATAATATATAAACAGTTGAATAGTATATGAGAAGTTAGACTTCCTGACTGTCTTTTAGTTTGGGGTCACAGACAAACAGTTGAATAGTATAATGAGAAGTTAGACTTCTGTCTTTTATTTTGGTTTCACATAGAAACAGTTGAATAATATAATGAGAAGTTAGACTTCTGACTGCCTTTTGTTTTGGTTTCACATACAAACAGTTGAATAGTATAATGATAAGTTAGACTTCTGATTGTCTTTTGTTTTTATTTCACACACAAATAGTTGAATAGTATAATGAGAATTTAGACTTATGACTGTATTTTATTTTGGTTTCACAAAGAAACAGTTGAATAGTATAACGAGAAGTTAGACTTCTGACTGTCTTTCAATTTAGTTTCACGCACAAACAGTTGAATAATGTATACTCTCTGCATTGCAACCTTACCTTTTATTACATAAAATTCCTAGCCCTACTCACATATTACTGATACCTTAGAGATAATATCGTAATTTAAATTTACCATCGATTAATAAAATAAATATTGAAAGTTTTCACCGTTCTAACCCAGTTTGCAGTTCTCTATAAATTCGACCTGGTGACTAAATCGTGGTTCCAACTTTTAAAAATCTCACTTTCGCAGAATAGGGTTAACTTTTTAATTTAAAACAGAGAATTAATTAACTGCTGAGTCAATACAATTCATTCCCTTACACGAGCACTTTAATAAAACAGAAACTTCTCTAATTCTTTATTTCTTTACTTTTTTTATTCCTTTTTGGGGAAGTTGGCGTAAGCTGGTAACTATAACTGCTTCTAAAATTAATTAACTTGACGCGCTCTGAAGGTATTAATTATCGAGTTGAGCAGAATTACGTAGACAATGGGTTATAGTTAAGTTCCGGGTGTGGGGGGAGCCCACAGACGAAGGTTTCACGGTTTGAAGGGAAATAGAAGACTTGCTCTGGCAGAGGGATTCTCTGCGGATTAAACGACCTTCATTACATGGCTTTTCAAGGTAGGAATCAGAAGGTCGAGACAGTTGTGCCTCGATTATTAATGTAAATAGCGACAAAGCGATTATAGATGCTACGGAATTCGTAGTTATATCAATATTTATTGTGGTTCGGTTATTAAGTCTTGATTTCATTTCAATTGCAAGATAATCGTACTCATTATATGTATGGCATTGAATCTGTGTACGTGCTTTTGTTTTATATAATTGGTATTATGTGATAATAGATATACATATATCATCATCATCAGTCATCATCAGTACATCCACGAATTTAGGCCATTTGTTCGACCTGTTTCGGCCTCAAGAGAAACACGCATCCAGAAGTCTTTTGAGTGGACGTCCTGGGGTCGTTTCTTCTTCCTGCAGGTTGGGATCTTAACATTTGTTTGGGTATTCTGTAAGATTCCATTCGAATGAACATGGGTGCATCCATCTTGACTTATAATCAGAAATTTTGGTTATAAAGATTCCATGTGTATCTCTTCTAAGATGTCTTCATTTTTTTTGGATCTAGTAGTGGGTATAATGCAGTCCTCCGACGATATCTCATTTTAGCAGAGTCTAAGGTCTATGTATATCCTCTGTGTTCACGTCGCCGTAAAAACTTCGCTACCATACAAAAGAGTTGGATAGAGCCAGTGTTGGTTTATACACGTGCAGTCTGGAATGCTTTTGGACTAACTGTGGCTTGAAGATAGAATTTATTAACCCTAAAATTCTTAAAAATTTAGATATTTTTGCATTTACATCCTTTTCTTCTTTCATATGAGATATTGCATCCTAGATATGTAAAATTATTCACCTGCTCCAAAATTTTTATTGTCCAGTACAATTTTACTTCTGACAGGATCTACACCTTGAAATGCCATAATTTTTGTTTTTTCTGTAGATATCTTTAATCCATATTCTTCTGTAATTTTGTTAAGTTCATACAGACCTTTCTGTAGATTATCTTCGGAATTTGCTATTATTATTTGGTCATCTGCAAACAATTTTTAAATGTTTAATTTTCTATTTTTTCTGATATTCTTATTCCAATTTATATGTTTTTGTTCCAGCAACATATTACTTTCATTTATATAAATTGCAAAATAGTGACGTGTGTATAACCTCTCCTACCTAATTCACATCCTCACCTTTCTCGTGGTACAACCCGTTTTCACAAACGAGGCTCTGAGGACCGAGTCACGGCGGTATAACCGTTCCAATCAGGTACTGAGTAAATGCAGTATCCTAATGTCTGTCCAGATACTAAAAGGTAGCGCCCTACCACTGGACTACTTAGCGTCAGTGCCAGTAACCTGTCCTAAGGAACTTCAAAAACTACTTTCAAGTCTCAACACGAAAAAAGCCAGAAGGAATTATATATATTATATATATATATAATATAATTTCGTTAATAAATGTGGTTATTCAAATAATTTAAAAAATAAATTATTCTCAACTCTCGAACCAACTCAGGGTCGGGTCGAGATGAACGAAGCCCCTTATGAATGACGAAGGTGCCCAGCCGACCACGCCTGACGCACTATCACGGGGGAGATTGAACTAAATGAAACAAAATAGATGATATGAGTATGGAGAAATTGTGGAATCAAATTCTGGTATGGGAAAACGGGAGAACCCCAGAGAATATCCTGTCCAGCCTTCGTTTCATCCACCACGGAACTCACATGGAATGACAGAGACTTGATCTCGGGACCCCAGTAGTGAGAGGCGTGGTCTTGCGCCACGGAGCCGTCTCATTGGTTTTTCATTTTATGTATTTTACCTGATGGAGTGAATACTAAACAATCCTAATAAGATCCAAATTTACACATTCTAATAGTGATGGGGAAGGCAAAGCGATTAAAGCGTTATTAGCAATATTAATTAGTCGTTTATTATTACTTCATTTATTATTATATTATAATTATTATTATTATACTATATGATACTTCTGAACACGAAGTGGATCTTTACCACAATTTTTTTTTCAATTTCTTATTCCGCGCCCTATTCGCAATAAGTATCTCTCATCAGGTGCTTATTTTATTGTTTAAACGTTAGTAATAAAATTAAGAATATTCGATCAATACTAAGTCACTTCTACCACTCGAGGTAACTTCGATTACTGTTGATCGGAGTTACCCCTATGTACCACGTTGGAAATAATTTAGAACCATTTCGTGTTGCTGTTATATGTTAAAACTGTGGATAATTATGTCATATTAATATTCACTCTGTTACCACAGTATCAACAAATTAATACATTCAATTTATAAATACTTAAACTTAGCTGGCATAAATCAGCTTAGCTTCTTTACAAGAAAAGTATACAAAACACAAAATGTCCACCAAACTGCAGAGATGCTGCTGAACTAGCATTCACATTACACACAATGCTTGAAACACTTTGAAGAAGACGCCAGCAATATGCAGAACGCGATTATAATAATGATTGCTGAATAAAATAGTGATCGGAATTACCTCCATAATCGGAATTCCCCTACATAATTAAAAACGAAAACATTGATATCTGTAAAAAGACTATTTTGCAGCAGTTTAATAATTCACTATGTAGAATTAAATAATTCTGTTCTACTGGGAAGTTACTTTTATTATGTGTGAGTGATTGAGTTTATGTGAATTAGGGAGTGTGTGTGAACTGGGAAGTTACTTTTATTATGTGTGAGTGATTGAGTTTATGTGAATTAGGGAGTGTGTGTGAGTGAGTATGTTAAATTGAGTATGTCGGTGAGAGTGTACGAGTGTATGTTTGAATGAGTGAGTGTCTGAGGAAGTGAAAGAGTGATTAAGTGAGTGATAGAAAAGTGAATGAATAAGTGTATTATAAAGTGTGAATATATGAAAATGGTGAGTTGGTGAGAGTGTATGAGTGTGAGAGCGAGTGAGAGTGTGGGAAAATTAATGTGTATGAATGAGTGAGTGATCATTTGAGTGGTTGAGTGAAAGAGCGAATCAGTGTGTATATTACTGAGTATGAGTATGTGACAGTGAGTGAGTTGATGAGAGTGTATGAGTGTGTGAACGAGTGTTTGTGTGAGAAAATTAGCATTGAATGAGTGAATGTCTGATCATTTTAGTGATTGAGTGAAAGAGTGAAATAGTGCGTGTGTGATACTGAGTGTGAGTATGTGAGAGTGAGTGAATTGGTGAGAGGGTATGAGTGTGAGAGTGAATGAGTGTATGATCAACTAAGTGTGTGAATGAGTGAATGCCTGATCATTTGAGTGATTGAGTGAAAGAGTGAATCAATGTGTGCATTATTGAGTTGAGTATGTGAGAGTGAGTGAGTTGGTGAGAATGTACGAATGTGTGAGCGAGTGATTGTGAGAGAAAATTAGTGTGTGAATGAACGTGTTTCTGAACACTTGAGTGATTGAGTGTAAGAGTGAATCAGTGTGTGTATTATTGATTTGAGTATGTGAGTGTGAGTGAATTGGTGAGAGTGAATGAGTGTGAGAGCAAGTGAGTGTGTATCAACTAAGTGTGTGAATGAGTGAGTGTCTGATCATTTGAGTAATTGAGTGAAAGAGTGAATCAATGTGTGTATTATTGAGTTGAGTATGTGAGAATGAGTGAGTTGGTGAGAGTGTATACGTGTGTGAGCGAGTGATTTTAAGAGAAGATTAGCGTGTGAATGAGCGTGTTTTTGATCATTTGAGCGATTGAGCGATTTAGTGAAAGAGTGAATCAGTGTGTGTATTATTGAGTATGAGTCTGAGAGAGTGAGTGAGTTCGTTAGAGTGTATGAGTGTGAGGGCAAGTGAGTTTGTGTTTAAATTAATATGTGTGATTGAGTGAGTGTCTGATCAATTGAATACTTGACTGAAAAGTGAATCAGTGTGTGTATTATTGAGTTTGAGAATGTGAGGGTAAGTGAATTGTTTGAGAGTATATGAGTGTGAGAAAGTGTGAGTGTGTGAGCAAATTAATGTATGTGAATGAGTGAGTGTCTGATAATTTGAGCGATTGAGTGAAAGAGTAATTCAGTGTGTGTATTATTGAGTGTATGTGAGAGTGTGGTGAGTTGGCGAGAGTGTATGGGTGTGTGTGAGCGAGTGAGTGTGTGAATGAGTGAGTGCCTGATCTATTGAGTGAAAGAGTGAGTGAGTGTGCATTTGAAGGTGAATGAGTAGGAGAGAATAATGTGAACGAGTGAATGTGTGAGAAACTCAGTGTGTGAATAAGTGTGAGTGAGTATTTGAAAATGAGTTTTTATTTGAGAGTGTGTGAACGAGTGAGTGTATGTAAGCGAGTGAATGTGTGCGAGTGAGTGTGTGGCTGGATGATTGCGTTAGTTAGTTCGTTACTTACGAGTCTCTAACGCTAATCCCTGAGCCATAGTGAATAGTTTAGACATTGTATATGGATTTATTTATGCAAAGTAATTTTAAATTCTTGATGGGAATTAATTTTCTATTGGAAATTCAAATTAGATTTATACATGATTTTGTATATTACTGTACATGCATAATGACTGAATACGTGGATTAAAAACCAAATAATTTAAGCTAAAGTATAATATATATTATGATATGGAATATATTTTCCATAATAATGAGTGATATTTATTGGCACTGGTTTTATGAATTCATAAACATGATTTCAAATTTAAACGAATCGGATTAATTTTTTTTTATTGGTTGCTGACAAACGCGCTTCCATACATATTTGTTTATCAAAATGAATGTTTTGAACAGATTTCACGAGTGTTATTTATCCAAGCTCCATCCTTTAATTACATTTTGATATTCCTATCGTAACCTACAGCATCCTCAAAATGTTAATACAGGATTGTGGTTTTTTACAATAATCTCTGACATTAAATCTCACTTCAGCAAATTCATAGCTCCCAACAAGCCAGACACTAAAAATTACTTATTTCATAAACAGTAATATGGGAGTGTTGAAGAATTTTGCTTTTATCCAAAGCCAGGTTTCTCCGCCCCGTAGCGTTCCCTGAGACATCTCTTCAAGCCACTGTATATGGGAGTGTTGAAGAATTTTTGCTTTTATCCAAAGCCAGGTTTCTCCGCCCCGTAGCGTTCCCTGAGACATCTCTTCAAGCCACTGTATATGGGAGTGTTGAAGAATTTTGCTTTTATCCAAAGCCAGGTTTCTCCGCCCCGTAGCGTTCCCTGAGACATCTCTTCAAGCCACTGTATATGGGAGTGTTGAAGAATTTTGCTTTTATCCAAAGCCAGGTTTTCTCCGCCCCGTAGCGTTCCCTGAGGCATCTCTTCAAGCCACTGTATATGGGAGTGTTGAAGAATTTTGCTTTTAATCCAAAGCCAGATTTCTCCGCCCCGTAGCGTTCCCTGAGACATCTCTTCAAGCAACTGTATATGGGAGTGTTGAAGAATTTTGCTTTTATCCAAAGCCAGATTTCTCCGCCCCGTAGCGTTCCCTGAGACATCTCTTCAAGCCACTGTATATGGGAGTGTTGAAGAATTTTGCTTTTATCCAAAGCCAGGTTTCTCCGCCCCGTAGCGTTCCCTGAGACATTTCTTCAAGCCACTGTATATGGGAGTGTTGAAGAATTTTGCTTTTATCCAAAGCCAGGTTTCTCCGCCCCGTAGCGTTCCCTGAGACATTTCTTCAAGCCACTGTATATGGGAGTGTTGAAGAATTTTGCTTTTATCCAAAGCCTGGTTTCTCCGCCCCGTAGCGTTCCCTGAGACATATCTTCAAGCCACTGTATATGGGAGTGTTGAAGAATTTTGCTTTTATCCAAAGCCAGGTTTCTCCGCCCCGTAGCGTTCCCTGAGACATCTCTTCAAGCCACTGTATATCATTATCATCAATAACAATCAGGGATTAGGCCATAGGCCTGTTCCGCTTCAGAATAAAAATTGGTCCCTCCATCGCTATCGGTCATTTTTTCTTGTAGATTCTGAGTATTGGGACTGAATATTAATTTACAGAAAACAGAATATATGTTTGGGAAAGGATGTGGATGATCCCATACTTGAAACAGGGAAAATAAAAAAAGTGATTTTTTTAAATATCTTGGTGTCAATAATTACAAGTTTTTGCAATGGCAAAAAATGCGACTAAGACATTACATGGAATAATTTGGAATAAAAATATTACAAAGGAAACTAAAATGAAAATGTATAAGAACATAATACAGAATATTTTGTCATATGGAAGTGAAACTTGGTCTTTGACGGAATTACAAAAGAATAAAATTTGAACAGTTGAATTTGATTATTTTAGAAGAAGCCTCCAAAAAACAAGACAGAATAAAATAAGAAATGAATACCTTTGGAGAGAAATGAATGTCGCCACATCTGTTGTTAAGAGGATTGAAAATAAAACACTTAAATGGCATGGCCATATACAAAGAATGGAAAATGAAAGATGGCCAAAAAATATATACCAATGGTCACCCCCTGGAAGAAATAAACGTGGCAGACCAAGATGGAAATGGAAAATATACGTCAGAGCTATAATGGATGATAGGAATTTGGAAGAGGGAGATTGGAGTGATAGAGATAAATGGAAACTGAAGACGGCAAACCTATAAGTGGGGAAAGCCGAAGAAGAAGATTCTGAGTATGTATAGATCTCCTCAGTATGGGGTACCAATTCATCTTTGAGAAAGTTCAGTGGTGGGGTTGCCACCTTGAGGCCTCTGAACTTGCCTACATTTCTGTTTGGGAGTGCTCCCATAGCCAGTGGGTCCGGTTTGTGAGCGCCGGATACTTCCTTTCACCCACTCCCGTCTGCTGTAACTATGAGTTACATTGTCCAGAGGTCACGACGAGGACATGGGAGTGGAGCTGTCTGGTGTTATGATAGTTGGCTTTACACAACATTTTATAGAGTATGTCAATCTGGCATTAACTGCCACGCGTGGCTATTATTAGCCTTTATATTAAGAATATAAAATATATGTATTAGGGTTATACATTTTTGGACTTTTGTGAAATAAAACATTTCTTGTGCAATGAATGGATGAACGTTTACTCAAAACCATTGAAAAGGGCCTTCATTTCACTGAGCTTCAAAATAAGATAATAATAATAATAATAATAATAATAATAATAATAATAATAATAATAATAATAATAATAATAATAATAATAATAATAATAGCTTTATTTTACCTGGCAGAGTTAAGGCCTTAAGGCCTTGTCTACCACTCAACCAGGTTTGAAAAAATACAAACAAAAAAATAGCCTTAAATCTAAATTACAATAAATATATAAACGTTTACAAGTTATGAATACAATACAATTAATATTTATAATGTATTTTTATTTACTCTAAATTTAACGAATATAATGTGTACAAGATATATAAAATAACGAGGAAAAGATTAATGACATAGTATAAAATTAAATAAATAGAGAAAAATTAATTATTAGACAGCAGGTAACTGTATAAGCGTGACTTAAAGGTACCAAGTGTGCGGCAACCCCCGATATCTTGAGGAAGGAGATTCCAGGAGCGGGCAGAGGCTACTGTGAAGGAAGTAGAATAGGAGGAAGTGCTATGAAGAGGAATTGTTAGCAGACTGCTATCTTGTGACCTAGTGTCAATATTGTGGTAAAGAGGATAACTTCTCAAATCTGGACGCCAGGTAAGTAGGGATGTAGGGATTCAGAAGCTTGAAAAGTAGTGAAAGAGAGTGCAAATTACGTCTGTCAATAAGACGGAGCCAAGAGAGGTTATTAAAGTGTTCGGAAATATGGTCATAACGGCGGATATTGAAAATGAATCGAACGCAAGCATTATGAACACGCTGCAGTCTCTGCGACAAGTCATAATGCATTCCCTAAAGCGACTTAAACAGTTTCTTGCTACAACTCTTAAAAGAATTTTAATCCAAATTTTAGTGATGCCGCATTTTGACTACTGTGACGTTCTACTAACTGACATAAGTGACGGATTGTCGGACAAACTGCAGCGTGTCCATAATACGTGTATCAGATTCATATTTAATGTTCGAAAATACGATCATATTTCTCCATTATTCCACGAATTGTCATGGCTACATCTAAAAGAGAGAAGAAAATCGCACTGTCTAATTCTCCTATTTAAGATCCTACATACCTCGATTCCCAATTATTTATCATCCCGTTTCCAGTATCTATCCTCAAATCATAACTTAAACACAAGATCACAACATAGTCTCTTACTTAATATACCGCAACATAGGACATCACATCACTCCATGTCATATACCATCTCCACTTCTCGCAACTGGAATTCCCTACCACAAGAAATAAGGGGCTGCCGGACATTGACATCTTTTAAAGAAATCTAAATTTATATTTGCTCTAAAAACTCGACTCATTACCCAGTGTAAGGTGTATATATATATATTAATTGGTGTTTCCCGTATAATGTATCATATTTATATTTATTATTATTATTATTATTATTATTATTATTATCGTATCATTATTGTTATTACCCTATAAAATGTTGTTTGTACATGACATTTACATTGCTACATTTATTGTATCTTTAACTGTTTATAATTAGTATAGTGTATATCTATATTTGTCTAATATTTATTTGTATTTGTGCTGGTTGAGTGGAAGAGAGGGCCTTATGGCCTTAACTCTGCCAGAATAAATAAAGTATTAAAGTATTAAAAAGTATAGTTTAGAACATTATATATAATGTCACAATAATCGAAGTGTGGTAACAAAAGATTCTGCACAATGATTTGTTTATAACGAAACTGGGAGAAAATTCTTTAAACGTCTAAAATAATGTAAGATGGAGAAAGTCTTTTTACATATGTGTTTCACTTGTGTTTGCCAGGTTAAATTCGCGTCTAGATGTAGTCCAAGATCTATTACTGAAGAAGAATAAGGGATAATTATATTATTTATAGTAATGTTTGGAAGTGTAGATATGTCAAAGGTTGTAAGCAGTCTTTGTTGTCCTATTTGAATTACTTGTGACTTGTTAGGATTTAGATTTAGACCGATACTTGAAGACCAGTTAAAGATGGATTTGAGATCGTCATTCATTTTCGTCAAGCTGTTATAGAGAGAATGAGGAGGTGAATGTAGGTAAATTTGGAGATCATCAGCATAGAGGTGATAACAGCAGTGCTTTAGTAGTAGTTGGCAAGTCATTTATGTAGATTGAGAAAAGAAGAGGTCCGAGAACATTGCACTGGGGGACTCCAGCCGGCACGTGGCGCCAAGACCCCCAAATATATTTATATATCAATATTTAATCTTGATTTGTGAGTGATCTTTTCGGCCTTTTTCAGTGGTTTTAAGTAAAGGTTCACCATTCATTGCACAGGAAATATTTATTTCTACAAACAGTCCAAACATTTATAACCCTCTAGGGTTATAACTTTTTGGACTTTTGTGAAATAAAATATTCCATGTGCATAGAATAGGTTGTAAAATATTTCCTGTGCAATGAATGTATGAAGTTTTACTTAAAACTATTGAAAAAGGCCTTCATTTCACTGAGCTTTAAGAAAAGATCACCCCAAATATATTTATGTATCAATATTTAATATTGATTTGGGGTTGACCTTTTCTTGAAGTTCAGTGAAATGAAGGCATTTTTCAATGGTTTTAAGGAAACTTTCGCCCATTCATTGTACAGGAAATATTTTATTTCACAAAATTCCAAAAAGTTCATCATCATCATCATGAACAAATTCGTTTTAGGCCAGTGGCCTGTACGGTAAACCTAGCGAAGATGGTCTTGATCTTCCACCGATGTTTTGGTCTTCCTTGGTCCCTATGTCCAGTTGGGGTATATTGGAATGCCAATTTTGGAAGTCTATTTCTTGCCATTCTTTCAGATGATTTTTCCATTCTTGTTGGTATTTTTAACCCTAATATGTATATAAAAATTGCACCTTTCTTCAAAATTGATGTACAAATCCATCACTAATACTTTAAGCAAATATGTAATACAATGTTTATATTGTTTTTATAAAATTACCTAAAATTATGTAGACCCTTATATATATATATATATATTATATATCTATATATATATATTTCATATGGTTGCTAAGGTAAACTATTTATTACTTTGAAGCCACAATTCACTATTAAAACAGATATTATTCGGTGCACTAGTGGTTATGCTCCTTGCCTCTGGTTCCGAGGGTCGTGGGTTCAAACCCGGCCGAGGTCGATGGATTTTTTTAGGATGGAAAAATCCAAGGAGCAAGTTCTCCGGGAGGGACTTTAAGCGTGGGTCCCGAGTCTGAAGATTTTTAGGCTCGTAAAATATCCTTAAGCCTGAATGAAAAGTCCTCTAAGCAACATTACCGAATTTTCTGTCCTAGTACGACCTTAGTTTCCTAGATGTCAGTATGAGGCGGAACGCTGACCACGGACCACTCAAATGACATCTATACGAAAAGAAGTGTAACTAAATTAGTATGGTTCAAATTCTTCCCTGTAGGGGGAGAGCGCCTAAATCTGTGTTAAGGGAAACATGGGCTTACAAGATACAAGATTATTATGTATAAATAATCATTAGAACCAATATATCAAAAATTTGTCACTTGTATAATTACTTCTCAAAACCTATAAACATGGAGCACTTAATAACTGATATTTTCTAATTACAATAATGACATAATATTCGCCACTGTATCTACATAGCCTACATATAATATCTATGTCTCTTTGTCCTTTATGCATTACCACACCATTCATCCGATTGTAATGAGGTTTTTTTACAAAATGTTCAGGAGCTTCCCGGGAAAGTTCCTTTATTTTTTTTTTTTTGGCTGTAAGAAATTTGTAATACTCATCTCTTCACCCTTTAAAATCATCCTTTTTATTGACAGAAACTTGTTTTTTCGGATCTTTTGGGGCGCTGAAATGACTTACGCTGCCTAAATACATAACACATACACCAAATTAATGTATGCAGAATTGAATATCTCAAAAAATTTATAAAAATTCCCGACAGGATATATCTATCTTTTACGGCTAACTCATAATAACAATTTTTCATCTATGCTAAGAATATCAGGATAAGCAGATTCCCGGGCAACGCCAAGTAATCGATAAGGGTATCTAAAAATAATTACGATATAAATTTATAATTATTTTTCTTTTACTTATTCAACTAAACATAGAAACAATTTAATTTATTTAGGCGTAGCAGTGCACGCTGAGTATTAAGTTATCTAGTTACTAATATAATCATTGGCACTATCGAATCCGCGCGAAATAAATCTCCATACATCACTATCCTCAACTAATGCCTTGTAATCATTCCGAAATAAGTACCTTTCTAAAAATCGTTGTTAATTTATTCTTCCATGTCAGTGATGACCTACTTATTGGATGTTTTATCTCTTTATTTCCACAAGTAGTTTCCATGCACCTCTATCTTTCTCCATTTGTGCCACATGTCGTGCCCATTTTATAAGGGACTGTCAACCATTGCATGCCGATGTCCACCTGGTAGATGAAAGAAAGGAAGATCTCGAAATTCCAGGATGCAAAAAATAAGAACTGGTATGAGAACAAGAGAAGTGGGTGATATGGAATGGATAGGGACGAGTGGAGAAGATAAATAAAAAATTAGGTACAGACAAATGTGTAAACATTGAAAATCTGTAAATAAATAAATATTATTACAGGTGAATAGAGAAGGCAGAATAACAGTGAATTACATGGTTTTATAGGAAGCTAGATATAATGAGAAACAGTTAAGCCTCGTAGACTGCGATGAACAGGACATGTGGTACGAATGGGAATGATAGACGTGCTTGGAAGCTTCTTGTAGGAAAACCCAGAAGGAGAAAACGCCCAGTTGGTAGAACCAAGAATGAGATGGGAGAATAACATTAACTATGATTTGAGGGAAGTACATTATACAGGGATGATTGGAAAACATTATCTCAGAATAAGGATATCTGGAGAGCTTATGACCGCGCGGGCATGGACCTACGGGTTCGATTGTGCCTGTGAGTTAGTTACTTAGTTATTATTACTTACTTACTTACTTACTCACTCACTGGCACTATCGAACCCGTAGGTTCATGGCCGCGCGGATAGTTATTATTATTCTAATTATTATTCCGTTTATTACCTTATTCAGGTTTCCATAGAACTATATCAGGTTACCATAAGACCTCGTATGTCTATGTAAGGAACACGAACGGCAATGAGAACAAGAGGATGGAGGACAAAGAGTGGATGGATAGAGATAAGGTGGAGAAGACAATAAAACTGTAGTGTCACAGAAATATGTGGCAAACATTAAAAATCTGTATATAAATAAAATAATAACAACAATAATTATTATAATTTAGTATTAAAATAATAATAATAATAATATAATTACATAATAATAATAATAATAATAATAATAATAATAAAATAATAATAATAATGTTGGGTGATTCCGGGTTATGTGGCCGTGGGTCCATAGTTGGTGGACCGGGCATCTTCAGTGTCGAGTGCTTCTAGGCGTGTTCCTGGGTCGGAATATCTACTTAGCGTGCGCGCTGCCAAACGTTGTTGAACGTTCTGTATTAGTGGTGGGTGTCAGGGTGAGTGGGCGGTGGGCCCCTTGCTGATTGGCTAATTGGTCGTCTTCCTTGTTGTCCCTAGTGTTAATGCATTTTTTTTCTAGTGTATGATACCAGGCCTTAGCCAGTTTGATACCTTCCTCTTTTCTGTTGATATTTCCCTTATGCTTATATATTTCTATAGCCTCTCGGTATAATCTAGGGAAATAGTAGGAAGTTGTGGCTAAAACTTGTGTATCGTCGAATAGAATCTGGTGTCCATTCATAATGGCATGTTCTGGCTACAGCTGATTTATCCATTTCTCCTTGTCTGTGCTGAGTTTCTTTTATGTTCTGATAAACGGGTGGCTATACTTCTTTTCGTGGTCCCTATATATGATTTACCAAACGAACAAGGAAGTCGATATACGCCGCAAGTGGAGAGAGGTGGCCGAGGATCCTTAGCTGAGCGTCTGGTATCAACACCAACTATGGACCACGGCCACATAACCCGGAATCACTCAACATTATGATTACCGGCCGTGAAAGCCGTGCATTCAACTATAATAATAATAATAATAATAATAATAATAATAATAATAATAATAATAATAATTGTTATTATTTAGTATTATTATTTATTATTTATTATTATTATTATTATTTTATTATTTATTATTATTATTATTATTATTACAAAAACTTATGTCGATGGAAATTGATTTCTTGAGGAGAGGAACAAGATTTTCAAAATTAGAAAAAAATAAATAGTGTCATACCAGAAAAATTGAATATTAGATATTCAATAGTAGATTATATGAGATACAGGTAATTAAATTGGTATGGGCACGTTGGACGAATGCAAGAAGAAAGGTTACCCAGAAAAACATTGGACTGGTGTCCACCTGGAAGAAGAAGAAGAAGAAAAGGCAGGACCTCGAAAACTCGTGGATTCAAGAAATAAGAAACTGGAATGAGAAACAAAAGGACTGGAGGAAATACAGTGGATGGATAGAGACGAGTGGAGAAGGTAAATAAAACTTTAGGCACAGAAAGATTTGTAAACATTGAAAATTGTTATTATTATTTCATTATTATATACAGCTTTCCTCATTAGAGAATTGCCTCAAGGACAAAGTGATACCATTTTTTTTTTTGAAATTTGAAGAAATACATTTTGTAAAATTATTATTATTATTATTATTATTATTAATTATTATTATTATTATTATTATTATTATTATTATTATTATTATTAATTATTATTATGTTGACTGTATGTTAGTCAAAAATATATAGCATATTAATTTTTAAAATTTAATATAGTCAGTCGCTTAATATAAAATTGAATTATATTTCAAGTTCATTATGAAACCACATAATCTCATATGGTCTACTTGTTCACAATATGAATAATTCAGAAGCGGTTGGAAGATGTAAATCACTCTAAAATCTCGCTATAACTTTCTCATAAGACACTTCTCTACCTCGCTCTTCTTTACTGCGCCATCAAAATGTATATAATGGCGTAGAAATGTTTGCCTTTTCATTATAAAGCCAGCATTGTAGTTAGAACAGGTGGAGTTATAGGAGAACACCTTCTCATTTGTGCCTTGTGATGTTTTCTTGTAAAAATGATCTTGCGGCGGTTCCCTTATGAGGAACAAACTCTCTGTAATAATGCCTTTCACAAAGCCAGTTTTAATCCTTGATCAACACACATTATTCTATGGAGCACCTCCCTCTCTCTCTCTCTCTCTCTCTCTCTCTCTCTCTCTCTCTCTCTCTCTCTCTGTCTCTTTACTAAGTTTCAGATTATATCTTGCGACTTGAGACTAACTTTAGCAACTTGAATCTTCGGTTATTTTGCTCTGTACAGTCTGGTCTTTTAATAAGCGAAAATATTTTTAGATTATAAGAAGGCTTTTGATAAAGTGCCTAGACCAAAATTATGGAACACATTAAGTGAAAAAGGAATTCCACTACACTTGATAGCAGTAATTAAACAAATGTATGAGAAAAACGAAAATAAAAATAAATCAAAGGGAACCAATACATATAACAAGAGGAGTTACACAAGGCTGTCCACTATCAACCACGCTTTTTAACATTTATTTTAACGATATGAGAAGATGATGGAAACAAATGACGACTAGGCTATTAACTTAGGAAATGTAATATTGAAAACTTTAGCTTTTGCAGATGATCAGATTTTAATAGCAAAAACAGAAGACTCATTACAAAGAATGCTATAGAAACTAAATTAAATATAAAAAAAGCACATTATGGAAATATCGTTAGAAAAAAAACAGTGGGTTTCAAGGATATTAGAATACTACCCAATAGAACAAGTGGTAGGTTATAACTTCCTAGGTTGCGAAAATATCATACACAGCGGAAACAGACATAATTAAACTAAATAAGTTTTAATTATATAACAAGAACACTAAAAATAACTTTGAAAAATAAAGCCAGAAAAACACTCTATAATGAAATTATACAAGACAATGGCAGTTCCTATTATTACTTACGGATCCGAAACATGGACAGTGACAACACAACAACCTGCCAGAATACAAGCTATTGAAATGAAATTCCTCAGACCAATAGCTGAATATCAAAGAAACAGACAAAAAACACAACACAGAAATAAGACAGCAACTAACAATTGAGGAATTAAACACAATAGTGAAATACAGAACAAACTGGAAAGAACACTTAGCAAGGATGGCTGAGAACAGAATACCAGAAGCAGCATACAACTATTCACCACGAGGAAGAAGAAGTTTGGGAAGCCGAAAGGAAAGATGGAAAGAGCAGCAATTTTGAGCCGGAATAGGCTAGCAAAATGCCTAAACCGTGACCAAGAAGAAGAAGAAGAAGAAGAACTTCTTATATATTTCTGGTCCAACATGGAAATGAATGCATATATATATCGGTTCAGTCATTTAATTTTCAGGCGCTTTGCTTTGCGGTTAGGTAGGTCTATTTTGCACGTGCATAAGTATTTAGCATATCAAGCGGCGTTGTTACGTTTATTCACTAGAATACATTTTACCAACTAGAGATACTACAAAAGACAGACGTTACAATGCTGTTAAGATTTTTATATCCACGTGGAGTAGATAAAACTTTTATAGAATCTTTAGGCCAACCGGAACCATTATAAATATTATAATAATTACACATATATCATAGGAACATTATTTCTTGTACAACTTAAAAAAAATAAAACTCCCAACTCAAATGAATAAAAACCCTCTTAAATAAGGAAAGATTATTCATAATAATAAAGACAAAAATAAACTAAAAATAGGGGCAAAATAATAAGAAAATATAATTAGAAGTTAAAGGAAATGTTTGTTCCAGACATGGAAAGGTCATTTAAAAATACGAATACATTATTGGTATAGAACTATTTTCAGTTTTTTATCCATTGGGGAGGCGTCTTAGAAGCTTGTAACAACTCCCCGGCTCTACCTGCCAGTAACAATGCATTTTTTTAATCAGAGGGAAAACAGTTGTCTCTGATGCCGCCTGTAAGCTAAATGACTCAGCCGACTATAAATTGAAGTTATGTTTGCATTGAACTTTATATATATATGTATCCCGACTCAGGTTTTTATTTTTCTTTTCATATCATATTTGACTTCATTGCCATGTCAAAAATATAGTTATAACATCTAAATATATAAGCGTTACAGCTGTAAAGTAAATATTCTCTTTAAAAATTTGCATTATCTGTTATGGTGGGCCACAAGATGGCAGTTGGAACAATAACCCGCTACCTCTCGCGTAGATTGAGAATACTATGTATATAAGAAAAATAAATGTTTGTGTTAGGATACCTGAGTGGCTCTGATGGTTAGAGCTCTAAACGTGCAGAGTTTACAGACTCGGGTTCAAATCCCGAGTCTGGCATTTATTATATATATACATATATATATTAACTATTTAATTGTTTATGTATTTATTGGGTAGCAATTGTGTAGCTACAATAAGTAGTGGCTCCAAGTTGAGGAACCAGCTATAACGGCTGGGGACTCGACATGCTAACCACATGTCACCCCTACACTGGCTGTTGATCATCTACCTCTGTGATTGACACATGTGGATGTGAAGGGCCAGCAGCCGGCTGGTAAAAGGGCAACCGCTGAAAAGTGGAAAGACCCTCAATCGGAATGTATTTATTTTACCTGATGGAGTTAAGAACGTAAGGTCTTCTCTTCCACTTTATCTGGATTAAATTAAACATATAACTAGCGGGGCCGGCAGATATTATCCTGATCGAATATTTAATTCTCGTGTCATGACTGGCCGATAAAAATATAAGTTACTTTTTTTACCATAAAATTGACCAATTAATATTTCGCAAGAATACTCCTCGCATTTATCTGTTGTGGCTCAAGAAGCGTGCTTGAGACATCATATATTGTCGCGCAGAATTTGTCGGTAATGCAGTTAACTACACAACTTACATAAAAAATCCTATAACTCGATCGCAGCGACACCTACCGAGTCAATTCTGAATCAAAACCACTCAGGAGCCCAATCAAATACACGTAACATTTAATCAAAATCGGTCCAGTCGTTTAGGCAGTTTTTAGTTTCGGGTTTTAAGTAAACCTCCACTTCTAATTGTCAGATTTCTCTCATTTTTGATAATACCTAGCTCAGTTTATTTAATACGACATATTGAGTTTCATTGTGAAAAATCGAAAAATGTGATCGCTAGAGCGATTTTCCAATTTTCATTTCAGCTGAATCCTTATACCTAATGGTTATAAGAAACTAAACCACCGAGTGATCTAATAAGACACACACACGAAAATTATTCATAAAATCTGTCTAGTTTGTTTAGGTTGAGTAGAGTGACAAACGCATGTACAGAAGAATTATATATATATATATATATATATATATATGGTATGATAAGAAATAAATGCCTGGACGGGATTCGAACCCGGATCTCTGAGTATATATATAAAGAATTTTAATGTTTACACATCTTTCTGTGCCTAAACATTATTTTTCTTCTCCACTCGTCTCTCTCCATCCAATCCATGTCCTCCAGTCCTCTTGCTCTCATTCCAGTTCTTATTTCCTGCATCCACGAGTTTCGAAGTCTTCCTCCCCTCCTTCTTCCAGGTGGACACCATTCCAATGTTTTCCTGGGTAATCTTTCTTCTTGCATTCGTCGTACGTGTGTGCCCATACCATTTCATTGCTTATACCGTATGTAATCTACTATTAAATAACCAATATTCATTTTTTCTCTTATGACAGTATTTCTTATTTTGTCTAATTTTGAACATCTTGCTGCTCTCCTCAAGAAATCCATTTCCATCGACATAAATTTTTGTTCTAAGTTTTTGTTGAATTATATATATATATATATGTGTGTGTGTTATCTTGTTGATTTTCGCGGATATAAGTATGATTAAGAACACATTTTCTTGGGTTTTTCGTGTCATGGATTCGGCCTCTGGCCAGTGATTCCGACGTTTCTGCTTGATCCCACATGTCATTATCAAGGAATTAAATATATGTATATATATATATATATATATATAATGACATGAAAAGGAAAACTAATACCTGAACAGGGATTGGAATCCGGAAGTCCCGGGTTCAAATCGGATTCAGGCGTTTATTTTTCTTCTCATGTCGTGTTTGGCTTTCATCGCTAAATGTCAAAATTGAATTATAACACCGAAATATATATATATATACACTACAATAACCTTCCATGCCCCTCTTTCATTCGCTATTCACACCACATGTCCCTGCTCATCGCAGTCTACGAGACTAACTGTTCTTATTATATTTTATTTTCTATAAAATTAATGTAGCTCACTATTAAATAGTCTTCTCCATTTGCCTGTCTGTCCTCTGTCTTTTATCCAAAAAATGTTCCTAAACACTTTATTCTCAAATACTCGTAATATTTTTCCGCCATTAAAGTAAAGGTCCATGTTTCGCATCGATATAATATAACTCGGGAATAACAGTTTTATATCAGAACAAATAATTTTATGAGAGGCGCTTAGATCTTTCACAACCGAATTGCTTTAATCGAATCCGCGTTCACGTGTAACAGTTTAAATCGAGTTAATGAAGTATTTAATTGCTCTTCTAATTCAATGATTGAAACGCCATGAAAATAACAATCTGTTTTTAAATTCATCCTCACTCTTGCAACTTGACCTAATGGATCCCATACGTAATGTAGCATGCATTGTCTGCGTATGTGTGTGACAGCCACAGACACATGCAAATATTTCAAGTGTCATTTTGGCGGACATGCATTCAAATTCTGTGTTTCCCCGAGAAAATGAGTAATGTATCAGGTACAGGACATTTTCACGCTACTTAAAATATCTGAATTTATCATAAGTAATGCCACGAGTGATTTCCAATTTATCTAGAGAATTTGGAAATCAAGAGTGGCATTTGTTAGGACTATTTAACGAATAAAATTAAGCTGTTTACTCACAAATCATTGTTTAACTATACTTACTTACTTACTCACTGGCACTATCAAACCCGTAGGTTAATGGCCGCGCGGACATAAGCTCTCCTACATCCCTATCCTGAGCTAGTGCTTTCCAATCATTCCCTGTATAATCTACTTCCCTCAAATCATATCAACTATAATTATTTTAAAATATTTATATATTTAATATAAACGGCGATGTTTGAAAACAAATCAGAAATGTGAGGTTATGTTCATTCACTGCTGCTTGATATATTATTTATTGCCAAATAAGATCGCAATATTGTAAGAGTGCACCCAAGTGGAGAAATAATGAAACACATCAAACTATATATCATAATCGACATTACGGTTATTCATTTATTTTTTAGTAAACAATTCAGTAAAATCAATTCATCTTTTCATTATTTGCTATATTCAATGTATCTGTTGGAAAAAAATGCATTGACCTGTTGAGAACATTAAAAGGGAGGAGCTTTCTTTATCACAAAAGCAGGAGCTGATAAAGAGAAATCGATAAAGAGCTAGGAGAAACACGACTGTCATTGGTTGTAAAAACAACATTCATTGAAACGTGATTGGTCATTGATTAGCTTTTGTGGCATGAGTTAAATATTCAATGCAATTTCAATTAAACTGAATATATAATCACATACAGAAATACATTAAAGGCTTGTAACGGAAATGGACATTTAATGACAAATGAGGGATTTTTAAATAAATATTTGAATTCAAATATCTAACTAACCAACTCACTGACACTACCGAACCCATAGGATAATGACCTCGCGCACATAAGCTCTCCGTACATGCATATCCTCAGCTTATATTTTCCAAACATACCCTATATAAACTATTTTCTTCAAAGTATAGTCAATGTTATTCTCCCACCTCAATGCTGCCTGCCTACTGGGTTTTTTCTCTCCGGTTTTCCGACAAGCAGCTTCCTATAAATTGATACCCAATTCGTGCCACACAGAGTATCATGCCCATTCGCAGTATAGGAGAATTTACACAAAATAATAATTTTATTTATATATTTATTTACTTATTTTATACAGATTTTCAATGTTTACACATCTTCCTGTGCCTAAAGTTTTTTTTCCTTCTCCACTCGTAATAATAATAATATACTAATAATAATAATAATAATAATAATAAATAATAATAATAATAATAAAAATGTATTTATATACAGATTTTCAATGTGTACATATCTGTCAGTGCCTAAAGTTTTATTTTCCTTCTCCACCCGTCCCTAACTGTCCTCTCCATGACTTCCAGTTCTTTTGTTCTCGTTGCAGTTCTTATTTCTTACATCCACGAGTTTCGAGGTTGATAGCATTCCTAAGTTTTTTCGGGTAAATTTTATTATTGAATTCGCCGTACATGCCCATACCAATTTAATTACCTATATCTCATATAATATACATGTCTTAATATAATAATAAAATAATAATAATAATAATAATAATAATAATAAAATGAGGTGAGAGTGTAATAGTAAATCCAAAAAATTGGATAAACTTGGGTAAATTTCTGGACAAAAACGCGGAAAATAAGAACAACATTCATTCATGAATAAATATATGTTATCAAAATGCAATACCATTAACTCTTAATAATTATACATAACATAAATAATGTATAATGTTATTGTATTATTATGTAATTCTAATATTATTGTGTTTTCTTTATGTAATTGTAATATTATTGTTTTATTTGTATTTTTCTTTATACTATTACCAAATACTTTATTGTTACGGACTGTAAGCAGCACGTACGGCTTACTGCCCGTGGGACTCTTATTTGTAAATAACACCCAAGGGCCTCCTGGGGCATGTAGTGGGATCACTTTACTTTATATATCTTACTTTTAGTCTAATAAAGTCCTATTACTACTAAAATAATAATATTAATATTAATAATAATAATGAGGATCATAATAATGATAATAATAATAATAATAATAATTACAAATTAGTGTGCAAAAGGTGATTGGTGTAACGGTGATAATAATCATAGATTAAAATGAAAAATACTCACTATTTATCAAAGAACTGGGTTGAATATTAACAGCTGTACTCTAGTAGCTCTTGACATACGGTAAGGTGAAGACAAATAGCTTGATAATTAATATAATTTATTTAAAAAACTTGGTCATTATTGCTTTATCCCATGACATCGGATGTATGTCATTTTACCCTAGGAAAAAACTTATTGACCATAAATTATTATTGACATCGAAACTGTCCCAAATGCGATTATTTTTCTTAATTTTATTCATGACAGTTCACATGCTGAGAAATATGTTCCTCATGTTTTATCACTTTATTTCATTAGTACAATATAGGGTGTTTCACGTCTACAAAATAGTATTGCACCTAGGCACAAATTCTTGTTAGTAAACTTGTCCTTTTATATGAGATTGTTTTATTAGTTAATTCGTTTGAAATAAACAATTTAGTTACATAGTTGCATCTTCAACTTTTCTAAGATGGCGGGTGACCGATTTATGATAAAAGTACCATTATGGAACGTATAACTAGCATCTACATGTTTATTAAAGACCAGTTCTAACATATGGTGTGAATGCCGAACATAAAATCAGAAAACAAAACAAATCAATGAAACAACCGAAATTAAAGTTTTAGGAAAATCGGTGAGAGAGAAAATTTGCAGCTCTGTCATTAGAGAAGAATGTGAAATTGAACCTGTAAACCTTTGATTAATGATAGAAGATTAAATTGGAACGATCAAATGGATAGAATGGAGAACAGTAGATTAGTGAAGAAAGTATGTGACTGGACACCTCAGCTGAACAGGCCTTTAGGAAGACCACAACTACGATGGAAGGATGTCACCATACCCCGGAGCTGTAGTGAATGAACACGCAACAAGCTGCCAGGTTTCATGCGTAGAGGAAGAAGAAGAAGAAGAAGAAAAGAAGAAAGAGGAAGAAGAAGGGGATGAAATCAAACTCCTTTTATAAAACGTTAAACTGAAAAATATATAAAACTATTACTCTACCTGTTATATCATATGGATGCGAAACATGGACTCTTAATTTAAGGGAGGAAAGAAGATTATGGGTATTTGAGAATAAAGTTCTTACGAACATTTTTGGACCAAAGAGAGATGTGTACAGACAGTAACAGTGAACTACATGGTCTTTACAGGAAGCCAGATATAATGAAAACAGTTAAGTCTCATAGACTGCGATGGGCAGGACATGTGGCACGAACGAGGAATGAAAGACGTGCATTGAAGCTTCTTGTAGGAAAACCAAAGGGAAAACGCCAAGTTGGTAGACCAAGAATGAGATGGGAGAATGACATTAACTATGATTTGAGAGAAATAGATTATACAGAGATGATTGGAAAACATTAGCTCAGGATAGGGATGTTGGACAGATTATGCCCGTGCTGCCATGAACCTACGTGTTCGATAGTGCCAGTGAGTAAGTAAGGGGGTGAACTCAATTACCAGAACAGAAGCTAGCGGAGATGCCATTGAACTATCCTCTTTCAACAAAACTTGGATATAATTATATTTCCATCTATGCCATACAGTCTGCGGTGTTAAGTGGCAACAGCGTTCCCATAGGAGCAAAACAATTTTCTAGATTGAAAATCCCTAATGCATTATTCAATAGTACTTTCCATTTTTAACGGATTCCGAAGGATCTAAACTATTGAGGTGTTCTCATGAAAAGATACTTACATTTTTTACGTATCTTTGCCGATCATGTCTAGTAGCTGTGCATCATCCTTCACGAATTATTCCTTTGCCCGTTCCGATCTCACATCTGTTTATCCCAGCGCTTTCTTTGTCTTCCCACCGATCTTCGTCCTCCAGGATTATACATCAGTGTCATATTTGATATCCTATCCTCTGTCATTCTTTGCAGATGTTGTATCCAAATGTTACTGTGTCATTATATTTGTTGAAGAAGTGGTTGTACTTTTATTTCCCCTCTAATATTCTCAGTTCTAATAGGTTCTTCTCTTGTACAACCTTTCACAGCTCATAGGAATCTCATTTCCGCTGCCTGAATTTTACTTTTTTTATTTTTACATCAGGACCAAGGCCTCACTTCCATTTCACACCAAACAGTTCATCCCCTCTATTCACCACTGGCTCTCTATATCCCTTCTTCATCCTTACACAATTCCTAACCAACCACGGACGCTTTCGTACATATCTTTACAGGATCAAAAAGTCACAATCTTCCCTATGCAACTTCCTCGAAAGTCCACCACAGACAGCAATACATCTTCTGACAGAATGTTCACTGTACTCAAGAGATCGGCCTCCTGTTCTAAACAACCCAATCACTACCTCAGATACTACAGCACCACATCAACACCGTCGCAGTGGAGAACTTCATCAGCAACATCTTCCGCTCACTTCAAGAATAAACTCTTGAACAATCAAACTGCAGCAAGACAAAATGTAAATGTATGTAAATAACTGTAAATATCCCGTGATATGCCCATGGTAAAACACGGGTTGAAATTATAATGTAACAAATAAAAAACAAATAAAAAGGCCTCACTTGCATACATCGACTCTGGTAGTGCCATCGTTAAGTAAAATCTCCTTTCTAACTTTGTTCCTCAGTGTTCGTCTGATTGTTCCACAAATATGTTGAAATCTCTGTATTTTCTGATTTATATCTTGTTCTTCTTAATAAGTTATATCATCATCATCATCCTCCAGGGATTAAGCCTGTTGGCTCGTTCCGGTGTCATAAAACTAGAACTGTTTAAAATAGTTCAGACCATCTTCTGTGTGGGCGACCAATATTTCTCCTTCCGTGCGGTTTATAATTTAGCAACAATTTCAGAAATCTTCCTTCTGGCATTCTATCAATATGTTCTTTCCAGGCGTTCCTACATTACATAAGTTATATCGCAGCCCAAATACTCAAAGTGTGAAACCTGTTCCAATACTTTATCTTTTATACTGTTTTTGTTCTTACTGGGTACTTTCCATGGAACACCATTACTTTAGTTTTTGATTTTGAAATTATAGTATTATATTTATTATATATTATTTATTTGTACATGCCAAAGAAAATTATCAGTAAATGTTGATTATAGATCTAACCACAGATTGTGGGGAAATTTACAAGTTTGAAAGGAAATATTTGATGTGAGTGAGGTCTGTGGGCGATGGAAATCGGGGTGGATTGCTCCCCTGAATAATTTAGTTTGAAGGAGCTCTCAGACTGGCACTCAAAGCATCTTGAGGGTGGAGCAGGTAGGTGAAGTGTCACCTGGAGAATAGCAATCCGTATCTTACCGCAGCGCCATCAACACTCTCGAGACAAAGAGAACGTCTTAAAACATACACCAACACTTCCTCACTTCATACCCAAGTTTCTGCATTTTAACAACCTGTAGGTTACTTCCCAATAGCTCACACTTCATCATCTATGTAATTTTCATAAAAAACATCAATAAAACAATGTATTATCATATTATTAATGGGAATAATGTTTCTCTAATATATATATATATATATATATATATATATACAACAGGGATATATACCCATCAATAGGAACCTCAAACTCGATGCTATTATTTTTGCAGATGATTTAGCGCTTCTGGCACTTTCTGAAAATGATTTGCAACGATCAATTTATTATTTACAATTAATAACTGCCAAATTTAATATGGAAATATCAATTAACAAAACTAACATAGCCTATGGCATTTCATGGGAAGGACCGCATACAAAGTAAAATCTGTCTCCAGAATAAAATTTTAGAGAGATCTAAACAATTTAAATATCTTGGATACTATCTCTCTCTCTGGGATGAAAAAGATATCCCTGATAAAATTACTACTTACAATAACATTTGGGAATTATTAATCAAGTTATGAAACCATCCCTTGTACAAAAAAACACCAGATTACGTTTATATAACACTTTGGCTAGACCAGTGTTGACCTATGGTAGTGAAGCATGGACACTAAAAAGACAACATGAAAGCAGAATAACGGCTTGTGAAATGAGATTCATGCGCAGAACAGCGGGTTACACCAGATGAGATCGGAAAAGTAACACCGATATCTTAAAAGAATTGAAGACTACGCCAATTTTGGAATATATTATACAGTACCAACTAAATTTGAAACACCACCTTGAATGAATGAGTTTAAATCGGATCCCCAAAGCTGTTTATATTATATACCAAGAGGACGAAGACCTCTGGGCCGCCCTATGAAACGCTGGAGGGAAAATTTTCTATAGGATGGTAACAGGCCTTGGCCTAATACTTGAAAGGGAGAAGAAGTAGAAGAAGAAGAAGAAGAAGAAGTTAAATTAAAAGTATATAAAACTGTTATACTTCCAGTTATATTAAATGTTGCGAAATGTGGTCTCTTTAAAGCAGGAGTAAACATTAAAAGTATCTGAGAACATAGTTTTTAGGAAGTTACAAGAGTGTTAGGTAAAATTAACAGGTTAAAAATAGCATTTTATTATAACTAACTAACTCACTGGCACTATAGAACCCGCCGTTTCATGGCCGCGCGGACAAGCCTTTGGCATGGGTTCCCTGAAGTAGTACCAGCCCGGAGAACCGAATGGGAGACTATTTGACCTCCGGAAAATTTTACCCCAGTGGAACCCATGTCCGCATTTCTTGAGGGTTGTATTTTTTACGGTGAAAGATCGTCACTCTTTCGACCAAGGTACTTATTTCGTCTCGCTTATCACCTTCGACCAATCTGGCATGGGTAATCCTATCGGCAACAATGTTACCGCCGGCATAGCTCTCGGGATCATTTAAGCGCCAAGCCACTCCACCCCCACAAGGTAAAGATACCATGGAGGAAGTAGTATTTTATTATAATTTTAAAAATAGTCTAGTGATTAGACAGATTATGGAAAAGATGTTGGCTAAAGGAAAAGAAGTGCGTATAGCATTTATAGACCTGTGAAAGGCATATAACTCTGTACCCATCAACTAGCTCTGGGTGGCAATGGAGAAGTTTGGAATGCCTAAAACTCTTGTACATCTTATAAAAAGAATGTATGATTGTAAAGCAAGTATTAAGGTTGGAAATAGAGTATCCTCAGAATTTGATATAACAAAAGGATTAAGACAAGGATGCGGGATGTCACCAACATTGTTTAAGATATATTTAGAAGATGTATTAATGAAGTGGAATAAGTCATGTAGGGGAATGGGAATCAACATTAATGGTCATTTACTGCACAATTTATTATTCGCTGATGACCAGATTATAATAGGACAAGATAAAGAAGATATAGAATATATGTTAAGAAAGTTGGTCGATGCATTTGAGGTAGGTGGACTGAAGATAAATTATATTAAAACAGAATATATTATGATAATCGGAGGAAATTCAGAAGACCTACAAATAAATAATATGATAATTAAACGTGTTGAAGATTTTAAATATCTTGGATCTATAATAGATAAATCTGGTACTTGTGAAAAAGAAAATTTAACGGAGTAAATTGTGCAAGGAAGGCGATTAGATCTATGAATGGTATTTTATGGAATAGAAATTTGACCAGGAAAACAAAAAAGAGATTATACAGACAATAATAGAAAGTATACTTACATATGGATCAGAAAGCTGGACAATAAATGAAAGGATGCAGAAAAGAATCTTGGCGACAGAAATGGATGGATTACGGAGAAGTATGGGAATATCCAGGCTACAACATATTCGAAATACATAGGCCTATATCAGACAAGAAATGGATGCACAAGAAACTGTTATCGATAGGATAACAAAGAGAGCTCTACAGTGGTATGGACATGTCGGAAGAAGTAGAAGAGCATGGTATGAGGGAATATATGATGACATGATGAAGAGGGGTATGGAAGATGGTCAATGGGAAGATAGGAATCTCTGGAAAGCAGGAATCAAGGGCAAACTGCTGTAAAGTGGAGAGCCTGTATTAGGTATTAAGTTAAGTTAAAAATAGTATAAATAATTACAGTCCACCGCTGTGGTCACGAAGTAGCGTGCTGCCTTGTCATGCAGTTATCCCGGGTTCGACCCCCGGTCGGGAAAAGTTTCCTGGGTGATTTTTTTTAGGTTTTTCCCCAGCTGTAAGACAAATGTCAGAAAACTTTGAGACCAAACTCTCCCGAAAATCATCTGGCCATCATTACCATCATTAACATTTTAATTAAGTTTAGGATTAAGGCCTCTCCAGGCGCATCATTATCACCATCATCTGGCATATATCATTGGGGCAGCGTAACTCCGCCTTCCAGGCGCCTCAGCCTCAGAAGTGGGTAACAATAATGCAATGCCAGGAGAGAAAGCCAGAATGTCGAAATGGCAGATTGGTGGCATTGAACAAAAAATAAATAAATAAATAATTAGATACAAAGGGGAAGGTTGTAATATCCCGCACTCTTTTCATTGGCAGTCTCTATTCGTGTCACGTGTCCTGGTCATTGCAATCTTTGAGACTGTTCTTTGTAATCCTAAATTTCCATAAAGATCACTTACATCGCTGTTATTTAGTTTTCTACATGCATCTGTCTTGTCAAGCAGCGGGCCCGGGTTTTATTCCCGGCCGGGACAGGCTCCTGGGTGAGGTTTTCTTTTCGGGGTTTTCCCCTAACCGTAAGACAAATTTCAGGAAGCTTAGGGCCAAAAGGTCTCCGATTATCATCCGGCCATTATCATCATCCTTCACCGGTGTGGAAAGCAAGGGTGAGCTACCACACATATAATTCCCTAGTAAAGCTGCAAAGCATAGCATGGAAATGCTATGATTGCAGTGAAAGACCTGCCCTCGGCATAATTACTATGGATGGACATTCTTCTGTTAGTCTCTCTCTGGTCCAAACGTCTCTTATGAATTTTATTGTCAAATACTCGTAGAGTTTTTCTCCTCTCTTTTGCCTTTTATCTATTTACTTGTGAATATCCGACTTGCGCTGCAACGCCTAAATAAATGTAATAAGTTATGTGTTTTTATTTTAGTAGAATAATTTGAATGAAAATTACGGGTTAGTTAAGTGTGGTTTACATTGCGACGAAACAAACTTGGTTGCTATAATCAATTTTTAATTTACAATTTCTGTTAAACCCCAACTTGTAATTACCGGATTTCGATGATTATTTGACAATATCTATCTGGGTTTATTTTAATGCATATACTGAGTTTCGTTGAGAAACATAAAAAATTGCGACCGCTATACTCTATACCCAGGAAGTTACTACAGACCTTATGGGCTATGCAAGAGCCCCCTACGTACAGGAGGTAGATGTTGCCAAACTCATAAAAACGGTATTTGTGTGTTTAAGGAGGGGAGAAGAGGCAAGGTTATCAGTACATTTTCCAAATCTATATACTCTACATTTAAAAAACATAGTTTTTCTTCTACGGCATGCAAACTACTTTTATAGTAAATTTAGAGTCGACACTTTTACACAGGATAGTACAGGTTCGCACGAGCTCAGTGGCAAGTGGTAACTGTTTTTTATTTAAGAGGGGTTGGCTTGGACGGCTAAAAGTACAACTCTGTACCTGCTGTGTTGCATACTTCAGTTTTATTTAAGGATTCCTCTCAAGAAACTACTGTTAAAATGGCAACCCAGTTACCTATTCCAAACACACAGTAACTTCCTGGGTTGAATTTGACTGTAGAGGGATTTTCACATTTTCCTTGCAGGTGAATTCCTACACAAAATGGTTTTAGAGAATACTATATAGCGACTAAACACTCTTCATGCCTGAAGACCTGTATATACAAATTTTCATAACAATCGATGGACTAATTTTCTAGTTCTGCGAGCATAAACATACGCAGGCAGAATGTTTATATATAAAGAGTAGCTAATACCCGGCGTGCGCTGCTACTCCTAAATAAATGGAAATTAATGTGCTTTTATGTTTAGTTGAATAAGTAAATTCATATTTATAAATTTATATTTTTTAGATACCCCGTGCTGATTACCCGGCGTTGCCCGGGAATCTACTCATCCAGAACTTCTTGGCATAAATGAAGTGGAAGACAAACATTAATGTACTTCTAATAATTAGTTGACTAAGTAAAATTAAAAATAATTATAAATGTATATCATCATTATTTTAAGATTCCCCGTGCTTATTTCCTTCTGTTGCCCGGGAATCTACTTATCTCGATCTTCTTGGCATAAATGAGCTAAAAGACAAAATTCGTTATTCTGAGTTATCCGTAAAAAGATACCCGCCATGTGCTGCTATGCTTGCACAGGAATCTACGTACTTGTCTCGATCTTCTTGGCATCAATGAGAGACAAAAATGGTTATTGTGAGTTATCCATAAGAGATAAACATATGCTGTAGCGGACATTTTTGTAGAGATTTTTGATTCAATTCTGTGTACATTCACTTTGTGTATTTGTTAAGGTTTAGGCAGCGTAAGCCATTTAAGAGTCCAAAGAACTACTTTTTTCACGTTTTCCACTACAAAGGGCGATTTTTAAGGCTGTAGGGGTTGAGTATCACAACTCTCTTATATCCTATGTTCATCCTGGGAATGTCCTGAACGTTTTGCAAAAAGCCCCATCACAATCGGAACAACGGTATGGCCGCGCATATAGTACGAAGAAACAAACAACAAACAAACATTCATTTTTATATATTAGATTTTATATTTCTCTTAATTCTGTTACTACTTCCTGCCTTGTGGAAGATATTCTTTTGTCTTAAAATATATATTATCAAGAGATGCTAGTTTTATTTCATTCGTGACAGATGTCAAAAGCTTCACTCAGTTCTTAATGAGTCGTTAATTTATTTACTGGTTCATTTATCATTTTTGTGACTCATCAAGCATCATTAGTCGTAATGCGGCAGTAAAGTTAATATTGGTTCAGCGATTTCCATGTTTTAAGTTCATTTGTCGTATTTTAACATCGCGACACGTTTCGTTGCACAAATTGTTGTACGTGGAACCTATAAAAAAGATAAATAAAACAATAACCAACCTGACGTTATAATATTATCACAAACAACAAACAATAAGAAATGTATGTATGAATATAGGCTTTCACGGCCGGTGTTTTAACTTTAGTTAACTTGGTTCTCCTGTTTTATTTAAATTCGAAGTTTCATCTACTGCTGCGGTAGACATCTTCAGGAGATTCTGCGGTCCTCTGCGGACTCCTTAACTGTCGACTGCAGCCAAGGCCATTCATTCCGGAATACCAACATAACAAGAGTCAATAAAATTTCTTCTACATTTACAAATAAAATATCTACTAAATAAGTTGTTGAAAACGATATATTAATTTTAATATTTTGGCCTCATGGTCTTGGGGTCAGAGCTTCTGACGAGGTACCCGGTTCGATTCCCCGGTTTTATCACAGGATTTTTTCTTAAAAGATAATTGTTGTTGTGATCACCCATGAGAAGAAGTTGTGTTTTCACCGGGAGGTGCGAGTAAGAAGATCGAAGGTACAGTGCCAACCTGTAAAGCTGGACGTGTTGGGTTCAAATCCCGGCTCTGGTGCATATTTTTCTTTCTAGTTATGTTAACCATTGCCTACAGACGGCTTGTTTGGAAATATTAATTTCTATATAATGTTTGTAAGTAGCCTATTTTTCAGCGAAACGCAAAACATGATGGCTTCTCTTAATAGTAGCACTCCTATTGCCTCATGGACAAAATAATAGTTTCACTACTTACGGGGGATTAAGGGATTAAAGAGAGAAGAATTGTTTTTGTTTATTTATTTTTATTATTTTTTTTACCTGATGGAGTTAAGACCGTAAAGTCGTATCTTCTACTTCACCAGGGTTAAGTTATACATACAATACGAATTATGATAAATGGTACATAGTAGATAATTACAAACTATACAATGTAAAGCTGACAAGGGAAAGGAAGAAAATAGTAATAATAATAAAAATAATAATAAAAATAATAACCTTTAATTAGAAAGTTTAAAATATATACTAATAATAAAAGCGGAACACGGTTATATATTATATTGTCTTGTTTTGTGTATTTAGTGCTTGTTCGTCTAAGTAGTTCAAAAGTAGTAGTAGTAGTAGTAGTAGTAGTAGGACTTTATTAGACAATAAGTAAGATATTTACAATATTATTTACAAATATGGGTCGCACGGGCAGTAAGCCGTACGTGCTGTTGACAGTCCGTTACAATAAAGTAATAATTGGTACTAGTGTAAAGAAAAATAAACAACAAAAACAGCAATAACATTACAATTACATGAAGAAAACACAATAATAATATTACAATTAAATAAATAACACAATAGCATTATACACTAAATACATTAACATTACAATTACATAAAGAAAACACAATAATATTACAAGAACGCGAGTACGTGATGCTGGAATGTTGGGTTCAAATCCCGGCTCAGTTCTATACGTGTACTTTAGTTATGTTATTATTAACTATATTTTCAATAACACTGAGCAACAAAAAAGAAACATTTTTTGTCTCATAAAGAAAAATATGTGATTCTGATAGTATTTTTTCTCCTGAATTCAAATATAATAACGGTTTTTCTCCATCACGCAAAGTTTCCGAGAGAACAGGCATTTATAATTTCAAACACTTTAATATTTTCTACATTCGTAACTACACAATATTCGAACATTCGGACTCACCTAAAAAGTAATAAATGGCGATTTTCTGCTATATTTCGCCTGTGGAGCATCCCTCTTGATGGTCCAACAATAATCGGCCAGCATAATAGAATTCCATTTGCCTTGATATCTCTTTTCCATAGCTGAAATCTCCTGATGAAAGGGTTCCCCGTGCTCATCGCTCACTGCTTCAAGATTTTCCGGGAAGAAATCTAGGTTTATTAAAAGAATAATTATTTAAATCCATCAATTGAAATTGAAATAAAAAACTGTGGGTGATGCACAAATTCCGAATATATATTTGAAAACACGATAAAAAACTGCATTAAGTACAACTATTGGTACTCATGAGACAAAAATCATGTTGACCGGTGTAATTTAAAAACAAATAATTAGTCCAGATACGCAGTAATTTTCGAAGAAAATACTAGTAGTTGTTGAAGATACTTTTACTACATTCGGTGATGCTGAAACAAGTAGAATTCGTTTAAATAATTCAAAACTGATTTTCAAAAACAATTCTCAAACATTTTTATACGAATCACTTTATTGTATTTAGAAATTGGTAAAGTTTAAGTTTTGTCGTTTTCACTGAATCATTATAAGTTCCTTTCTTCACACCCTTATATGAAGTTAAATCCTGTTCAACTACTTATTCCACTCACTACGTTACTTACGGTCAAAAAGGGACTGAAAATCGCAAGAACGTGTGGAGAAAAATAAGGAGGAGGTACTTAGATATAAACCAACAAGATACTTTCGCCGAATGTACAGGAAAACGCTAACTGTGTTTACAAAGAGACCTAAAACACGTCTGGGGAAAAGAATCGTATATACAACCTAGGATTTAAAGAGAGATCAGGGCTTGCTTGGTGTAGGCTAGGGGCATGGAAATTTCTAAAAATTAGCGACGATCACGATATGCGAATATGTCCAATGTGCGGGAACTTTGAAGATGAGATACATATATTAGGAAAATGTAATGATTTAGAATATTGGAGACGTCAGTTATTACCGGAAAGATTTCTAAATTCAAATCGGGAAAGATTGGCATGCTACGAGTTATTGGTAAATCCAGAAAATTGGATAAACCTCGGTAAATTTCTGGACAAAACGCGGAAAATAAGGACAACACTCATTCATGAATAAATATATGTTATCAAAATGCAATACCATTAATTCTTAACAATTATATATAAATTAATTAGTGTATAATGCTATTGTGTTATTTAATTGTAATATTATTGTGTTTTCTTTATGTAATTGTAATGTTAATGTTTTTTTAGTGTATAATGCTATTGTGTTATTATTTAATTGTAATATTATTGTGTTTTCTTTTATGTAATTGTAATGTTATTGATTTTTGTGTTGCTTATTTTTCTTTACACTAGTACCAATTATTACTTTATTGTAACGGACTGTCAACAGCACGTACGGCTTACTGCCCGTGCGACCCATATTTGTAAATAATATTGTAAATATCCTACTTTTTGTCTATTAAAGTCCTACTACTCTACTACTTACGGTCGTTTGCCAGGCCACTACTGACTGACTTCACTTCACTTATTATAGCCGGCATCGAAGGTATTTGTCCGCAATCCTTATCGAAACCGAACCTTCGAGAAGTTAGTGCCAGATATTTTGAGAGGCATTGGTGGTCATTCCCGACTCATGATTCGCGAATCACGATTTCCTTGTTCCTTATAAGACGAGACATGTACCGCCCGCGAATCCAAAAGGCGTCACAATGTAGTCCTAATGTATGCACAATTAGTGAGTTCCATAATGAAAATGACGTTTCATTAAATATATTAACCTTATCTTTTGAAGGACTACACTTAAGAAGAAGGGAGAAAAGTAATCAGTATTTCAGAATAAGCTTCCAATCATCCCATGTTTTATTCATTTTCCTCAAACTATTGTTATTCATTCTCCTCGTTCTTCGTCTACCTATAGGAAGCATTCCCTCTGGTTCCATTCCCCTCTTTCATTCTCCATTCGTGCCACATATTATGTAGGCCTACATCAAAGCCTAGGGATTCGTCTGATATTACATCTGGTATCCCATAAAAACCATTTAGTACTTTTAGCATCGTTCGTTTAATAGAATAATAAACGAATGGAAGAAAACACAACAGGAATATATACCCATCAATAGGAATCTTAAACTCGATGCTATCCTTCTTGCAGACGATTTAGCTCTTTTCGAAAATGATTTGCAACGATCAATTTATAAATTACAAAAAATAGCTGCCTAAACGTAATATGGAAATATCATTTAACAAAACTTAAATTATGGCATTTTATGGGAAGGACCCCATACAAAGAAAAATCTGTTTCCATAATAAAATTTTAGAGAGATCTAATCAATTTAAATATCTTGGATATTCTCTCTCTATCTGGGATGAAACGAATATCCCTGAAAAAATTACTAGTTATAATAAAAGTTTGGGAATTACTTATCAAGTTATGAAACCATCCCTTGTACAAAAAAAAACACCAGATTACGTTTATATAAAACTTTGGCTAGACCAGTGTTGACCTATGGTAGTGAAGCATTGACACTAAAAAGACAACACGAAAGAAGAATAACGGCTTGTTAAATGAGATTCATGCGCAGAACAGCGGGTTACACCAGATGGGATCGGAAAAGGAACACCGATATCTTAAAAGAATTGAAGACTACGCCAATTTTGAATATATTAAACAGTACCAACTAAATTGGAAACACCATCTTGAAAGAATGGAGTTCAAATCGGAACCCCAAAGCTGTTTATAATTATATACCAAGAGGAAGAAGTTCTCTGGGCCGTCCTATGAAACGCTGGAGGGAAAATTTTCTATACGATCGTAACAGGCCTTGGCCTAATACTTGGAAGGAAGGAAGTAGAAGAAGGATCATAATGAGAACATACCCAGTAACCAAAGTCCTCTTACTTACTTACTTACTTACTTACTCACTGGCACTATCGAACCCGTAGGTTCATGGCCGCACGGACATAAGCTCTCCATACATCCCTATCCTGAGCTAATGATTTCCAATCATCCCTTTATAATCTACTTCCCTCAAATCATAGTTAATGTTATTCTCCCACCTCATTCTTGGTCTACCAACTGGGGCATTTTCCCTCTGGCTTTCCTACAAGAA
>JASPKZ010003404.1:0-24994 GCA_030220185.1 Diploptera punctata | reverse complement strand
CATTAAAAATACAATGCTCTAAGTGTGAGTGTCCACCCAGACGTACCCCTTGTCCTGCAAGCAGAAGAGCTTGTTTCTCCGAGTGGTTTTCTAAGACTCCACTGTATGTCAGAATCTGTTAAACTCATACATATACCTATTGTGCACCAAAATGTTTGTCATAGTAGCAAACCATTTCTGCATTTAACTCGTTTTTTTTTATAAAATGTCACTTATACCCCTTGCCCTCTGACCGCTCATATATAGTTATAAGGGAGAATATTAAAATATTGATTATAATTTTAATAGAATAAATACACATGTTTTATAGTTGTGCATGCACAATGCCCGATATGTTGGAATTTCAGTTGTTTTAAAATGGGAAAATTTCTGTACAATTTCTTAAACATTGGAAGCAAAGCATTTGAAAAGTAGAGAGAAATGAATGAATATGAGTATTTTTAAACAATTTGCTGAAAAATATCCCACATTAACCATTATAAATATGGTGAAGGTAACAGCAGAGGTTACAGGTGAGTCAGCATGGAACATAAATTCTGCTCATTATGAAATTGTACCAGTAAATAAAGGTTATGTATTGATTTCATAAAATTTTCCAGGGTGATTTTTTTGGGTGGTTTTTCCTCACCTGTAAATGTACGTACACATATGTGCGCTGCGAACACGCGCGGCGCGCGCGCTGCTCGTGTTATGTTCGTCGAAATTATTAATTTCAACGAACTTCCTGTGATCCATAGGAAACCCACAAACCTTCAGTAGACTATTTTGCCGAGACATAGAGCTAACACTTGGTCATGTCCATGTCTCCTTATTCAATTATTTTATTTTATCAGAACCATTTATTTGTTCTGAATGGGATGCTGAGAATTTTTACCTGTATACCATATTACAATGTCAAATAATTTCAAAACTACAATCACCTTAAGAAATGTTTTTAACCAATTATTGAAATTTTATTTTTAAAAATTGAAAATTTTTTACTAAAATATTAACTAAAATATGAACATTCGCCAAAATATTATGAATAAAAAAATGTTGGTCTTATTTGATTCTATAGATTAAAAATGTAAAGATATTCTACAGGAGGAACAACAATTTTATAGAATGCAAAAATAGGATTATAATATATTAATTTTAATATCAACATAAGTACAATTAACAAATGTAATACATTACAAAATTAAGTATAGTACTAGTATTATTTTATTCTTTAGCATATTTCTCATTTGAGTGAAATTTTTAAGTAGATTGCTGTCGTCGTTTAAAAGGTCATGAATTTTTTGACAAGAATTTGTTAAATTATATTTCACACATAAAATAACTTTCAAAGTATCAACACTCAATTGCGATTTTTTTTATGTCCACACTTTATTTACCAAACAATGGTGGTCGAATCAAAATGTAAACTTTGATAAGCAGTTCTCAACAATGATTTGTTATTATTAAAGTTTAACATTATAAAATTAACAAAAATAATAAAAACTCATATCCTGGCGAATACAGCTACATGGGCGCCGAAACCGTAATTCCCTTTCCATTCTCCCACCGTTCCTAGCTTGTCGTGCATTCTTTCCTAAAAATCGGGACTTTTTAAAAATGCCGCGGGACGTGGGACAAATTGTTAAAAATCGGGACTGCCCCCCCATAATCGGGACGTCTGGTCACCTTACACAATACACTTATTACTGGTATGTGTTTATATATTGTATTGTTTTGTGATACTTCAGACATAACATTATGAAATGAATGTGGTTTAGCACACACGAAAAAGAAAACACTAACATTGAAAAAAAAAAACAGGCATGCTGTAACAATATTGTGAAATAATTTTTTATTATTATTCCTTAGAGTAAAAAATATCGATAGACATCAACATGCTCACTGACCTGACGATCTTTACTATTTATTAGTAGCGCCAAACGAACAATACTAAGTTATGTGTCAACAATATAACAATATTTTACTTTTCATTCGCCGGTAGGAAGAAAGTAAAGTAATTATCTTCTTCCTGCATGTATCCGGAGATATATCCATTTTATCTCCTATTTTCCTCCAGCATCTCCTTTCAATGATTTTTTTAATGATCCTTATGTTGAGGATCCCACAATAATTGTTTATTTCTATTAAGATCAATAAGTTTTAACATGTTTCCCTCTGACCACTCCATATTCAAATAATTAATAAGGTGCACGCCGAAAACACGGAACCTCTCAAGTACCCGTCCAAATCTAAATAGCGAACCATCAAAGTGTTCGTGGAAAAAAACCGACAATGAGTGGGTCGTGGTGTGCTGCATGCGCGCGGCGCGCGCGCGCACCTTAAAAACCCCGTACAAAATCTGACGAACATGGTACGCGCGCGCGCAAGTGTGCACGTACCTTAAGACAAATGTCAGGAAGTCTTCAAGGCCCGTACATCATCTGGCCATCATTATTATAATTAACATATTCATTAAGTGTTAGTATTAAGGCCTCTCCTGGTGCATCATCATCATCTATCATTGTGGCAGCTTAACTCTAGGTGTTCCAACTACACAAGTAGTTTTACAATAACACCAGCCAGGAGAGTGTTTAAATAACAACGTGGTGGTATTAAATAAAAATATGCATCCTTCTTTTAACTTGACCTTTATCCAATATTTCTAGATAGTTTCTCTTATTTTATTTGCATTGCTTAATTTTAACTCTTATTTTAGCTCTCACTAAGTAATGGTCAGCTCCCCTTGATACTTGTAACATCATTAATTGAAGAGGAATGTCTCCTGTCTACCAGAATGAGGTCTATCTGATTTTGTACTAAAGTATGTGGAGAACACCATGTCACTTTATGTATTGTTTTATGTGGACTGTAATATGTCTTCTGATAGCAAAATCAGCCATTCGTTCAAAGCATTATTATTAGTTATATCATAAAGTCCATAGCTATCAAATGCTGGTGCTAGGAAATGTTAGTTTTCCCACCTTAGCATTAAAAATCCCTAGAAACACTTTCATATCACAGTTTGATATGCTATCTTATATATTTTTTAAATTGTTATAAAAGTGTTCTTTAATATTATTATCCTTTTATCTGTTGAGGCCTGTACATATTATCATTTATGACTTTAAAATCAATCATATTATTTAATTAGTCTATTTGTAATATAAACAATCCAGTACCAAATTTATGTCTTCCAACCTTATTTCTGCAATACATTTTAGAACTATTAGTTTTCTATAAAATTCCTTTACTAGGGCCATCTCATCTCCTGTATAGCCCAACATCAATTTGATAGGAATCCAGTTGTTCTATAATCATTTCCTTCATTGTTCTACAGTGGAGGAAATTGGTATAAAGGGCACTTGTTAAAAGTGTTAACACAAGTTTATTTACTGTTTCTTTGGCATTTTTCTGTATTAACTTAGGAGGTGACTGAGTATAAAACACACACAAATAATGTCAAAATTAATTATCCATTTCCGTCCAAAAAAGTACATGAAAACTAAAACCACTCTCACATATGGGTGGAAATTAGTATAAAGGCATTTTGTGTATTTCACAGATTAAACCATAAAGACTGAGCGCAAAGTTTATAACAAAGTTCTAAAATTTAGTTGAACCTCCATTGTTGTTAATTACTTGGAAGATTCTCTTTGGCATTGACTTGATGAGGGTGTTTATTTCTTCCACTGAGATTGAAGCCCACTCTTCCTGAATAACATTTTTCTGCTCAGTCACTGTCCCAAACTGCCCCGACCATTGCGATACACACACGCCTTGCCAGGATCCCCCATAAGTTCTCAATCGGATTTAAATCAGAACTTCTGACTGGCCACGTCAAAAGTGGTATTTCTTTCTTCCTGAACCACTCTTTGATTTGGCAGACACGTGAATGGAAGCATTATCTGGCTGAAAAATTAGATCTTCGCCAAATTCCTCATACATTCGTATCAATTAGGACTCCAGAAGCTCCTCAGTGTAGGACTAGAATTCATCTTGATGCGTATCCATGCTATTTTTTATCTTCCTTTAAAGCATAATGCTGCCCAAATCATAACGCCTCCACCACCGAAGTTTCTACTCATTCTAACTTGCTCTTCAGTACGGAGGTCGTTCCAGTAATACTGAAGGCCATCAGGCCCGTCCAGATTAAACTTCTTCTCATCACTGAAGATTAGGCTACTTTATTCCATTCTGAGATCCAGGACATGTGTTCTTCAGCAAAAGTAATTCTAACTTTCTTATGTGCATCGTTCAGAGGTTTTTTTTTTTTTTTAATTTTAGGTTCTTGTCTTCTGACAGAATTTGTCTTAATCGTCTGGCTGTTACAGGCAACTTCAAATCAGCCTGGATTTGAGAAGAAAACATACCCTTACCTTTTGCTTTACGTAAAATGAGACGTTTAGTGCGCTCAGACAATTTTCTTGTCCGTCCATATTTCCCGTTTTTTCCATATTGTGAGCCCAGTTTGACAAAATTATCAATGATACATCTTGAAGCCCCAATTTCGTAGGTATTTGTCTATTTGAAAGGCCCATCTCCTTGAAGACACTAACTCTTGATTTCTCTTCATTTCATAGAGGCTTTCCACGTGGCATTGTACGTACTGCTGACTTGTAACTGATGAACGATGCTCACAGACACGTCGTCTCCATGTAACTGCAGTGTTTTTGTTTACATTTTATGTATCTGTAAGAGCCAGAAGTTGACCTGCCTTTATACCGATTTCCACCCCTAGGACAGCGTTTGTCTTAGATTTTACGTATTATTTACATATATAATAAATACAAAATGAGGAGATCTGTATGAAATTATGTCCAAGATAATTATATGTAATCTATGACACACATACGGTATTTGCATAAATATTTCAGGTTGTTTTACTAATAAAAGTTAATGGCTTTATACCAGATTTCCTCCACTGTAGGTTTATATAGTGAACATAATTCGATGGTGTGTTGGGTAAAGGGAGTTATATGTCATTTTTTGTTAAAATGGAGTTAAGTGTACTAGGTGTGTCTTCAGAATGTGTTCTATAAGTGAGTATAAAGAGTTAAGTCAAAGCTCTATTCAAGTGGGCAGTATCAAGAAGTATAACTCGAGTTGTAATTTAAAATTGTAATGTGGTTTGGGTAAAGGGATTTAACTCAATTATACCCATTTACAATCAATATTTTTATTGAGTAAAGGGAAATAAGTGACATATCTCCTTTTGCACATTGCAATGAAAACTGACTTAAATCCTATTAACAGTGAAACGTAATAATATTCTTAAAGTTATTTTATTATTTTTGTTTACATAAGTTTTCAAAATAGATTTCTCTTGTGAAAATGTTCAAATGTCATTTAGGTGCCTTTACATTTCAGTGTTTTATACTGCTTTATTATTATTATTATTATTATTATTATTATTATTTATATTATTATTATTATTATTATTATTATTATTATTACTATTACTGCTACTACTACTACTCAACCACCCACCACTACTACTATTACTACTTTGATATATTTTATATATTTTTTTCTCAGTATAAAGTGGAAAAAGCAGTGCGGGTCCTTTACAAGTATACAAAGTTTGAAGTCGATCCAATGATTTTAAGTGGGTGAAAATCGCGTTGAAAAATTCCACTACATAGATAGATAGATAGATACAGGTCAAGCTAATATAAAGCGTGTAAAATCATTGCATCGAGTAGAAATTTTGTATGCTTATAAAGGATCCGTGACAATACAATAATTTCATATTTTTTCTAAAATCCTGACCAGAATCATTAGAAAATAAAAGTGTCTTTGTATCTATGTAACGGAATCTTTGAACACGATTTTCACCCACTTAGAAACATTGGATCGACTTGAAACTTTGTATACTTGTAAAGGACCCGTGACAATACAATATTTTCATATGTGTTTCTAAAATCCTGGCCAGAATCGTCGAAAATCAAAAAAGGGTCTTTGTATCTATGTAACAGAATCTTTGAACACGACTTTCACCCACTTAGAAACATTGGATCGACTTGAAACTTTGTACACTTGTAAAGAACCCGTGACAATACAATATTTTCATAGTTTTTTCTAAAATCCTGGTCAGAATCGTCAGAAAATAAAAAAAAATATCTTTGTATCTATGTAACGGATTTTTTGAACACGATTTTCACCCACTTAGAAACATTAGATCGACTTGAAACTTTGTTTACTCATAAGGACCAGTGACAATACAATAATTTCATATTTTGTTTCTAAAATCCTGGCCAGAATCATCAGAAGAAAAAAAAATGAAAACTGGTATAATAGGTTGCGGACTCGTCGACGTTTAGTCAATCATTGTAAGAGCTAGTTGGTAGAGCAGTGAACTGTAGTGGTATATAATTTCAGTAATCCATAGGTCGCTGGTTCAAATCCTGCTGGAAAGATTTCTTTTAGAAGAGTATTACTTTTAGCTCATACTACAATAGTATCGAATTTAAAGATATTTACATTTTTATCTTATTCTGTAAAATATTAAAACTAAAATAATAAAAATAAATAATTTTAAAAAAACTAAAACAACACGCTTTATTAGAAAACGGAACTAAAAAATGAAAAATAATTTTAATTTCCAACACGCTTGGGATAAAATTAAAGTGGTCAACAAAAAAAAATCATCTCCAACACGTATAGAATAAAAGTAGAGTTACCAACAAAAAGAAAATAATTTTACCATCAAATGCGTGAGGTGCTTTTTATGATTTTTGCATTTTCTTCTTAGAGACTTTACTTCTACCAGTATCTGTTTATTATAAAATATATTAATTGATATAGAGCACACCACGCTTTTGATGGTAAAATGACTTTCTATTTGTTAATAACTCTAGTTTATTCTATATCTGTCAGATATGATTTTTTTGTTGACCGCTTTAATTTTATCCCAAGCGTGTTGGAAATTAAAATTATTTTTTCATTTTTTAGTTCCGTTTTCTTAATAAAGCGTGTTGCTTTAGTTTTTTAAAACTATTATTTATTTAGCATTATTTACGTTTTCCAGATTAAAGACAGCTGATGGCATAGAATTGTTTGATATACAACAAATTTTAAGGAAAGAAACGCAGATTATTAAAATAAAAATAAATATCTAAACTCTTTGTTTTGTATTTAAGTGACAACCCCTCTTAATTGTTTTATATAAAGTAAAGCTTTATTAATAGTCAGTGGCGTAACATTTCTTGGCCTGACCTTACACAAAAAGTTTCTCGGGCCCCAATTTATTGGTATAAGAATGTTGCTCTTTTTAATAAAAAAATACTCTCTCTTTTATAGACAGATAACATAAACCGTTTATAAAGGAACCTCTACACTCATAATGTAAATTTAGCCATGTTAATACAATTTAGAGTTATTCTTATGATATTTTAGTGGCGTATCTCTATCTAACTAAACATTTCGTTAAAAGTTATTTTTTCGGCCCATACATTTAAAATTGCTTACACAATACCAACATAGGGCAGAGCAGGGTCTGAGGAGTTGTACGTTACGCAACTCTTAATATATGACTATATTCAATTTTTTTTGTAAATACCCCAAGTGACTTTCGACATTCCTGATGTTCTCTCCTGGCATGGAGTACTTGTAATGCACTTCTGAGGTTTGGGGCGCCTAGAAGGAGGGGTTACGTTGCTCCGATGATATCATGGGTGATGATGATAGTGGTGCACCAGGAGAGTCCCTAATCCTAAGCTTAATCTAGGATGAATGTGCATGATGAGGATTACGATGGCCATATGATGTTCGGGGACCGTTTGGGCCTTAAAAGTTTTCCTGACATTCGTCTTACAAGCGAGGAAGAACCCCGATAAAAACCTCACCCAGAAAAACTCCCGACCGGGGATCGAACCCGGACGCGCTGCGTGACAAGGCAGCACGATACCTCGAGACCACAGTGGTGGACTCCATTATTAATATTCCGTTCATTATTTTGGGAATTTCGAAATGACCGAAAACACTCGATCCCAAACCAAATAATTTCATACTTTAAAAAAATGTACAGAAAAGACATCAGCAGTGAATCATGGGAAACACCTATACAAAGATATAACATACCATCGTTACGCTGTGATGATGAAATCATAATAGTGATACTTTTTTCAGTTTCTTTCAATGGAGTTGGACTTAACGATAATCTGAATATGAACATTGGAGAGTCAACTAGCGATGAAAACCAAAATACTTCTGTATTGGAATCGACTAGCAGTAACAGTATTTTCGCTAACGATATAAGGATTCGTGTAAATAAAAATACCAATGAATATACAAAGTGTCAATTATTCGAACGACCTTGGGAACCACCAAAGTCATATTCCCACGTCCACTTTACAAAAAAAGGTGAGAAGGAGTTGAAATGCAATTTGGGTCATCAGCACTTGGAACAAAGGAATTGGCTAGCAATTTCCAAACGACAGGGGTTGTTTTGTAAGTTCTGTGTGCTGTTTGATGATGAAAAGTGTGGACGTATAAAGGAATGAGAGCGCAAAACTTGTCTCCCAAACGTTGACATCATTCGCCAAGCTTTTAGGGAAAAATGGACACTTACAATCACTTCTTACCACAAAGTATCTGTTCAAGCGAACGTCCTGCAGAACTACCATAACCCACAAAAGGATGTTGAAAATCAGGTAAATACTCAACGACTGCAACAAATAAAAGAAAACAAAGAGAGACTTCCACCGTGATATGATGGCTGAATTGACGAAAATGCTGGGCCCCATGATGTGAGAATTGTTAAGATTTAGAGCGTCTGCAGGAGACGAAAATCTTAAGCGGTGACGTTTGTCAACAGCCTCTTCAAGAACCGCATACGTTGGCAATACAACTCAAAACCAATTAATAATATGCTGTGATGAAGAAATTACAGATACAATACTTCATTAATTAGAAATGCTATGTATTATTCTGTTATATTTGACGAAACAACAGACTTTTTAATACAGAACAGTTTTCTTTGAACTTGAGATATTTTTATAAAAATGGGATTCGTGAAGATTTCGTCAAATTTATTGAGGCTTATGAGAGGATTACAAATGTCAATCCAGATCAAGACCCAAGTAGTGAACGACGCCTAACTGGAGAAGTTTTGGGAAATATTGTTATAAACATACAGCAATAACTGTCTCTAGACTTAAACAACTGTGTAGGAATTGGTACTGACAGATGTACTGTAATGACTTCTGAAGCTGTCGGTGCAGTCACTGAAATACAGAAACCTGCAAAGGAAGCATACGCTTAGTTTATTGTTTGGTCTTAAGACTTACAATATAAGAGTTGTGATATTATGTTTAATGACAAAATACTGATTAAAAAACTGCTCAAAATAGTTTTAAAACATGTTATCAGCACGCTAAAATTTACAAATTCATTTATCTGTTAATTTACACAGACCCATGCACCCTCGAATATTTACACGAAACCATGGCCCCTCTCCGAAAATCTGTTTTGGAACCGTCCTTGCGAAGGGGTTCGCGAATCGAAAAAGTTGGGAACCGCTGAGCTTGAACATGGATCAGTAGAGAAATGCTGGCACAATTTCATATTCGACGTTAGATCTGTTATTGGGACAGACTGAAATTCGGATCACCATCTGAATTGCACAAGTCTGCATTTTAAAACCTTTTCTCAGATGATTTATTTAAAATATGTGTTCTTGAAACAATTGTTTACACTGATTTTAGAAATGATTCCCGTTTTTGTCTAACACGTCAGGTTTTTGCACGAAATAAGAATTTATATTTTCACATTTAGCTACTACAAGCACAAATATATTCAAACTTAATTTCACACAGGATACATTTTTGGTAAAAATACATGTTAAAAATACTGTAGAGAACTGTCCTAATAATTTTGATGCTACGTTGTATCAAAACAGAAAGTAAATGGTGTTCCATTAATTTTGAAACCTTTTCTTTGACTTCCTTGAAGTTCCTCCATTTTTAGTCTCCCTCATCAACATCCAACAGTAGTTTCATTCTATGTTCCCTGGTACCTCATCTCCATCTCTTATTTTCCACAATTGCCTTGTAATTTAGGGTCTAGTTCTTTCTCTTTGTGTCTATACCATGAGTAATGTGTTCCTGGATCCAGAAGATTCTTACTTTTAAGCCGTGTGCTAAGTAGTTCTGCAGATTCCTTTGGCAAATTCAGATCACGAACCAAATCATTAAGGCTACTTTGAGAGAATCGTTGTGGAGTAAAGCCATCTTCAGGCTGATATATATCATCAGTATCGTCAGTGATTGCATCAAGTTCACTTTCAACATTATATTCTGTCAGGTTCTCTAAAACAGCTTGAGGAAGAGGAACAGTCAGCCTCTTTCCCATATGGAATTGGCTTAATGGCTGAAAGGATGCTTGGATATACAATTTGGTTCTTATTTTTTTAATTACACCCCTGAACATTAAGCAAACAGAGTTACAGTCATTAAGGTGGTCTTTAGACTCCCTCCACTCCATAGGAATCGCAAACGGCATGCACGATTTCTTCCCTTTTGTCCACAATCTTAACCACTCAATGCAATAGCGGCAAACTTTGTTCGGTGCCCACACCTTATCCTGGTCATGAAGTTTCACTTTAAAATAAGGATAGTAAGCTTTTTTTCGGAAAGTCTGTAATATCCGTTCTTTGCTTAAGCATTGTATAATTTCCACAAATATAGAAGAAAAAATTTGGATTGTTCACACACTTGCGTGTAGGGTGTACACATTTTCATATTACAGTCACACTAGAGAGATAAAATGAGAACAGCATTGATAATGTAAGTGACTTCTAAAGTCGCCCAATAACAACCTCAGCAGCAGTTGTGCCAAAGTAAAGGCTTCAATTGACTAATTTCTCTCCAACAATACTCATTACTATTATAATTACAAAAAATAAACGTTATCTCAGTCAGAAGATAAATTTATTGTGTCGACGTTTCAATCTCCTGTTGTGAGATTATTTCAAGACATGGTTGTTTATAAATTTATAATAATAAGTAGAATTGCGCACAAATGTGCATTAAAATACTTCCTTGCTGTAAGCGTGTAAGCTTTTTGTACACAGTTCTAAATGGAATTAGCTGCATTTACATCCGCACAGAGAAACACACACAATATTCGTCCGCTTGGTGAAAACCTGTTTTTTTGCATATCTCGTGATGAAAGCTATGTATAGAGAATCGAGTAAGTACATGCCGCTGTGGTTGGTCAGAGTTCGCCGATGTTCGATTTATCATTGCTTCTGTGGCGTAGAAGTCCGAATCAATGTCGCTTCTTTTCCTCACTCATTCCGCTAGAAGCTCGTCATAATGAATTGTTACCCGTAGCTGTAGCGATATCCTCAGCTCTTCTATTAGAAATGGTTGCTGTGCCAGTTCATATACAAGTCGAGATGGAGGTTTTTTTTTTGATACACCGAGAACTCTTTTTAGGAATGTGGCTTTTACTTTTTCAAGTTGCTTTAGATCGTTTTTCTTTAGGTATCTCCATATTATTTGCAGGCCATAGACGAGTATTGGAATAATCTTTGCGGTGAATAGCTGTTTTGCTGTATCTAGTGACAGTCTATTTATGTATTTTATGTCGTAGATGCCCCTTATGGCTGCGACAGCTATATCAGTTACGTGTTTGCTGAAACATGTGCCCGTTGTTTGGAAGGTTACTCCAAGATATTTGTAATGACTTGTTTGTTTTAGTGGATCTTGTCCATAGTACACCATTTCATGTGTTGAGACTCTTCCTCCCTTTCTGAAGACCATCTGCATTGTCTTGTTTTTATTTATGTGGAGCCCGTTTTCTTCTGTCCATGTTATGAGGGTGTTGAAACTTTCCTGTAGATCTCTGTGCTTTGTCGCGCATAGGACCATATCATCTGCGTACATGTATATGGTAGCTTTACTGTTTGTCATCTTTAAAGCATGTGCGATATCTGCAGTTTTGATGTTGAATAGCAGAGGAATTATTGGGTCGCCTTGGAGAACTCCATTTGTTTGTATTATAGGAGCCGATGTCGTTACGTTATCGTTTATGATCACTCTATTGACTGCCATAATACATCTGATGATGTGTGACAAATAGTTGTCTCCACTTATCGTTTCGAGCTTCTTCATTATGATCTGTCTGTCAAGTAGATCAAACGCTTTTGTGATGTCGATAAATATTGTGTACAGTTTACCTCTAGGGTGTCTGAGTGATTCTTGGATGTCTGTCAACAGGTTGTTTATGGCGTGTATGGTGGCTCTTCCCTTCCTAACGCCGAATTGTTCCTGTGGGATCGCGTTGTCTGCAAGGTCGTATAGCCTCTTTGTCAGAATCTTTGAGAAGATTTTGAATAATGAATTCTCCAGTGCTATGCCTCTGTAAGCATCTGATGATGATGTAGGGCCTTTGCCTTTGTAAAGGATTTTGATTGTTGAGTGTCTCCACTTTTCTGGTATGGTCCAGTATTCTAGGCATTTGTTGAATAACTGGGTCCATGTCTGTACTAGGTGTGGTGTCGCCAGTTTTAGGTGCTCGTTGGCAATTCCGTCCGGTCCTGCGGCCTTCTTATTTCTAGTTTCCATTATAACTGCTAATATTTCTTGCTCCGTAACTTTTGTGGATGTTGGCTGTTGCTTGTAAGGTGCAGGGAACGCCAAATCGCTTCTGTTCTGGTTTAGAATATCACGAAAGTGGTCTACCCAAGTCTGCATTTGTATCATGTTCGGAAAGTAGAGTCTTGTTGTTTTGAGGGCCGTAAAAGGATCACCCATTGCCAATTTGATCAGCTGTTTTGCTTCCTTTTCATATTGTACATAGTTACCATCACCAAGATAATTAATTTCTTTAATATATATACACCAAGATATATTATATATATATATATATATATATATATATATATATATATACAAATTTAAATGTATAAATTTAAAATTTCAATTTATAATTAAAAATATTTTAGCAAGGAATCATATGTTCCACACCATTCATTTAAATCTTTTTATTTTGTTCTTTTTTATGTAGGCCATATATAGAGATAAAAAAGAACAAAAAAATTTAAATGAATGGTGTGGAACATATGATTCCTTGCCAAAATATTTTAAATTATAAATTGAAATTTTAAATTTATACATTTAAATTTGTATACATAGGCCTGTATTCATGTATAAAAAAATTGTCTTCGTGATGGTAACTATATACAATAAATTTATAAACAACCATGCCTTGAAAATAATCTCACAACAGGAGATTCAAACGTCGACACAATAAATTTATGTTTTGACTGAGATAACGTTTATTTTTTTGTAATTATAATATTAATTACTCTCAGTGAAAAATAATTAAAAAAAAAGTCAATACTCATTACTGTCTGGTACATATGCTTTCACCAATAAATATATAAAAACAGATTAGGTCCATTGTGAAACAACTGTACGTGGTAGAAGAAAACTAAGATCAGTTCTGGAATCAGTATAAAAAAGTGAACTAATACAACATATTGGTTTTCTGTCACCTGATATCATGCAGACTAGTGTAATCGAAGAATTGTTAACGCTTTATTTTGAGAGAAACAACTACTAAAGAATACTCTGGAAAATACGAATTAAAAAATGTATGTATCTACAATGGCGTAGCCCAAATCAGAGATAACCCACTATAGAGATGACCAGCGCCAATGTTATTCAGTGATGCCTAGACTCCAGAGACCTCAAGCGTTGGCAGAAAACACTAACCGATTACAGCTTACTGTATTATCGGCAAAACAATTTGCGCCATCTATCGATAAAAGTATAACCAATCAGTGTTGACCCCGGTGGCTCAGTCGTCACTTTCGGCGTTTGTAATACCACATTTTAAACAATGCCTGGAATCATATTAATCAATCAGATTTTACAGCTCACCTCATATCATTGAAAAACTAAGAACTAGTTTCGAAAGGCAAACTTCTTTCGAAACTGGTCCTGTTTTACAAAAGTATGAGGCAAGCTATAAAATTTGAGTAATTATTATTAAATAAAACCTCACAGTGTTATGAATATATCAATTCAGAACTTCATCTCAATTTCCAAGACCCTCAACTTACTCTTTATTCAATACATGGAATATATTCCTAACATCAGAAAAACAGTTGATTAGTTTTAGAAAACTGGAAAAATATTTTATAATTCAATTAATTCTTTTAAAGTATTCTTTTAAACTGTTTTTTTTTGTTCAAAATTGTCTTTGAAATATTATTTTTTGCATTACATTTTCTTAGAATTAAAGAAAGGATGACCCTGATTATCAAGGAAAGGTTCAAATAAAAATAGAGATATCATTTAATAATCATTTATTTATTTTAGACATATGAACAAAATAATAATAATAAACAATAATAGAATTTAAGTAATGTTTCTCTTGAGGCCGAAACAAGTCAACAAATGGCCTAAATTCGTGAATGTACTATGATGATGATGATGAGGAATTAATGCATTGAGATTTTTTAATTTCTTTCCCTACATATTTTACCAACAAAATTTGGTCCCTTACAAAAAAGGTAATTAAAAATTACAGGTATCTTACTGTTCTTAACATATGATAATCTCAATCAAACAATGCATTAAATCACAATAAACCATTCATTTCACTGTATTGGTGGTGAATTCAGTTATCAATGACCCCTTTCCAGATGGAGGTTAAGATCAGCATTACTGGACATTTGCAGATTTGAATAGAAAGAAAAAAAAAAGTTATACAAAGTATGTACTGTAATGGACACTACATAGTTTTTGAATCTTTATAAACATACTACAGTTATATGAACATGAAAAAATACAGAAATCCTACGTATTATTTCAACAGAACAACCATAAAATAAGCTATAAAAGAACTGGTAGAAAATAAACATTCTCCTATCTAAAAATATCAGTTCTTTTGCTGAAATAAAAAAATTATAAAACAAGTACCGTACTTATAATTAAATATTCCTTCATTGTTTTTTTTAAGTTTTAATTAATATAATATGTTTTCAGCCTCAAGTACACATTCTGGGGTTCAAGTTACAATATATATATAAATTCAATATATGGTTATCCTTCGATAGCAGACAGTTATCTATTATGGCTTGCTATGTATTACGTAACTTTACTCGCTCTATTAACACTGTCTTTTCAGAGGTTGACCAAGATATAGACAAGGTCTGAAGATCAAGTTAAGGAGAATGTCTAGAAAAGGGTAATTCAATGGATGGAAATTATGGAAGAGTAGACATGGAATAACCAAGATAGATAGAGAACAATGACAGGTGGCTAGACGAAGAATAATAATTCAATATAAAAAATAAGTTACTTAAAATCGTATTATTTCTAACATTATACAAAAGCATGTTTGCCCCTAAAATTTCTGTATGCACTATATAAGTACATAGGAAGATTTTCCACTAGATCACGTAAGTAATGGAACAGTTGCATAAGAATCTTGTATTATGCGCAGGAAAAATATTAAGAATTTTAACAAGCATTATAATTTTTTTATAAAAGTAGGAAATGTAAATAAAAACAAAATCATAACCTAATAATTCCGTAAAAGTAATTTAAGGAATTTAAAAAAAATCCGTGACCTAATGGAAACATGAGCCAATTCATATATTTTAATATTTATTTTAATGTATTTACGTATTAATAATACTTACTAGAAAATATTCTTTTAACAGAAAATTAATTCCTTCTTATTAAACAAAGAAAAATTGATGCACGATGCTCCATTTTAAAATACGCAGCCAACATAATAGAATAAAATATACAGTTTATTATGATATAAATAAAAGAAACTAGGTATAAAAATTATTCAAAACTAATATTACATGGAATAGTTTAAATAAATGTTTTATCAAGATAATGTTTCTACTTAAATTAAGAGTAGGTCAGCTCATTTCAAATAATAAAAAAATATTTAATTCAGGCAGTCTGTTGGCTGCACTGTCACTGTAGACGAATTTGCTTTTCGACATTGCGACTGAAGCGCCTCCAAGCGATGGCAGAAAAAACTAGGCCTGGCATCACTCTCTTCCATTTGCGTTGGCCTGGGGTGGCCCAAATAGTGGACTTTTTCCAAATACTTATGAATCGTACTGAATGTTTATAGAATCGTTCGAAAATGTTTAAAATATACAAAACGTTACCTAACGATATTACAAATGTTAAAAGTGTGTAGTGCAATAGTGGCATAAGAATGTTGAATGGGAAATCGTAATGACAAACTGTAGACCTCAGCCTCTAATGGTAAATGTACTAACCTATTGTGTAAATACATATAATACCAACAAATATTTGTGTAATTTGTAAATATTTAAAAATGGTAAGAAATGTTTATAAATGTTTCCAAAATGTTTAAAATAGTACGAAACTGTTGAAAAGTTTTTAGTGCATCAGCGGCATAAGAATGTTAGACGGAAAATTGTGTGGGTCTTAAAGCCAACCTCAGCCCCAACCATCGAGATTTTAAAATTTGAACTGGAGTAAGTGAGCGACAAATAATGGACGTTTTCCAATGTAGATCAATAATTAATTAATGTAACATAACTATTTCACTGCATACCAAATCATTAGCGTGGTCACGGCCTCCATTGACGCCACAGTTTTCTGTTTTAAACGTAGTGCATTTATTGGATATCGGCGTCTTTCTTTGTTCTTATCGACAAGGTATTGTATCAAATCTCTTGCTATCTTCCAGTTTCATTAATCTGTGGAAATAAATTATATGTACGCATGCCACGTCCTTTAATATGCGTTTATATTTTGTAATTTAGTTTACTTGCTTGTCGTATTTTTGTGTAAGAGCATGTATAAACAATTTGAGAAAAAATAATCATGATTAACTGGTTGGTTAATCCCTAATTTGGAACACCCACTGTTAAAGATGATTTCAGCTTATCTTTATTGTATGAAATTCAATTATGTAATTATTTTAAACTCGACTCTCAATTCCATAACCTATCAACATAGGACTACCAGTAGACAAGTGCTTCAATAATGGCATAAATATATTTTATAATGGCATTTTGTCTATTTTAGTGATTTTTCATACACAGAATTTTTTTTGTATAGAATTAATTTTTCATCATGTATCTAATGGCATACAACATTGACACAATGTCATTTGTTCATCTGATTCATTATAATGATTCTGGCTTCCGAACATTATCCGGTCTCAGATGCGAAGAGTTGGGCAGCACATTAGGTATTCCATATCTTAATCCAGGTTTTATAGCTTGCAGGTGGTTCCAAAGCAAGACACTTTTGGGAAGAATGCCGTGTCCAGTTTAGAGCCGGAATTTCACAACAGCTTCTTGTCTTGGCCAGTCAGGTGTGTTAAGTATGGCGGTCTTGCAGGTTATTGTTGTGTTTATTTCTAAGCTCATGAGATATTGTTCCTTAATCTGCTTCTTTATACAGGGTGAGTCAGAACGAAAAGTACATGCTTTGAGGGGTGATAGTATTGGTGATTCTGAACAAAAAACTTCTAATATACATGTGGCCTTTTCTTAACCATTTCAGGGTAATTTAATGAAAACTAGGATCCTGAAAAGTGCAGGTGACACTAAATCAAGATATTGTTATCTTAAGTTTTGTTTAATTTTGTATGTTTCCTTACAAAAGTGTTCAAACACTCCACCACCAACTTCAATGCATTTTGTTGCTCTTGTAGACAGCTCTTGTGTTTCTGATCTGAACTCATTCGTACATACCTTTACTTGAGCACGAGCATGTAAGATACAAGTGAGAAGTTCCATTCTGTGCTTGTAGACTTCACTCTTAAGCCAACTCCACACACAGTAAATAAAGGGGTAAGATCGAGTGACCTCGGTGAACAAGCAATAATTCCATGGTATCTCAGCTGTCTACAAGAGCAGCAAAATGTATTGAAGTTGGCGATGGAGTATTTGAACATCTTTTGTGAGGAAACGTACACTATTAAACAAAACATAAGATAACAGTATCTTGATTTACTGTCTCCTGCACTTTTTGCAGTTCCTGGTTGTTTTCATTAAATTACAGTAAAACAGTTATGAAAACCTGTATGTATATTAGAAGTGTTTTGTTCAGAATCACTAGTACTATCACCGCTCAAAGCATGTATATTTCCTCCTGACTCACCCTGTATAGAGTGTAGAGGAATGGTATGATGTATATGGTTTGAAGCAGTTAGGGAGCATGGCAGCTTTCTTTCCTAATGTGTCTGCATGTTCATTGCCAAAAATCTGGCAATGCCAAGGGATCCATGCAATACAACTTTCTTTTGGGCTTTTGGAACTTTTTTCATCATGTTATAGTTTCTGAGCCTGAAGTTTCTATTAGGTCACTGAATTTTTAAAATACCTGCTGCGCTGTTATCAACTTTTATTAGGTTGAGGTTGTTTTTACTAACATTTCCTGTTATTCTAAATGTTTTGTAAAATATGCTTTCTTTATTTATAGTTCTTAAATAATAAAAAATGTGGGGATTATAGCCCACCAAACCACCAGCATAAGCTTAAATGAAAAAATTGAAAAACACACAAATTTATTGCTGCATATTTTAATAATTATCTGATGTATATATATATAATATGAAAAGAAATATGAATGCTAGAGTCGAGATTTGAAACTAAGTCTCTAAACTCTGTACGTTTAGCCCTCTAACGACCTGAGCTACCCAAGCATTCCAATTCAAACATACATTTTTCTTATATATGTAGTATTCTCAATTCTCACAAGAGATAGTGGAAAATTGTTCCGCGTGACATCTAGTGGCTAACATAACAGTTAAGCAAATTTTTAAAGAGAATATTTACTTTATAGCAGTAATGCTTGTATATGTAGATGTTATAATTATATTTAAATATAGTTATAACATCTAAATATATGTTGATTTTTTCCCACAAGGAATCATAGAAATGCCTTGAAATGAAGTAAGAAGTTGAGCTCAGGAAAACAGCAGTTTAACTTTCCCAATACATTTTCTATGTCCTATAGAATAACATTTGGCATGTGCATGAGTTTATAGAGTTGTCGCTAGGTGCACATATATTTGAAGTCCTACAGAAAGTTTATAGATCTCTCACTAGATGGCAGCACATGGCTGTGAAATCAGTTTGACCTACCTCTGAAATAAATTCCCAAACATTCGTTAGAAATGGATGTACACTAACTTTTCCACCAGCCTACTGCTGGTCTCACATCCACATGTTTCAATCACAGAAATGGAAAATGATCCAGCCAATATATGGGTGACATGTAGTGAGATTGTTGTATCCCCTCATGTTATTAACCTGAAGCTGCTATTTATTGTAGTTACCCAAGTTCATCACAATTCTGGGTGGACAGCAGTTCCATGCTGACCGTAATTCCATGAGAAAATATCTTCTGCATGGAGATTCATATCAGCACAAGTCCCATATTACTACACCAAGGCATCATGCCTTAAACATCATGGCTGTTTCATTACCTTACATTGAGAAAAATTTATGACTTGATTGTATTTTAATGATGTAATTGACATTTTCAGATAAACTGATTATCATGAATTACCTGTTAGCTATTGAACACCAAGATCTATAAAACATGGAACCAGTACTGCAAGTAAGTTACTTTGTAAAATTATTCTTAAATATGCCTTAATATATAGATTGTTATACACAGACCTGCGATCTAAACCAATGTTAATACAACTAAAGAGAAAACTTTGTCTGCACTGAGATCTGAACTCATGAGATTTACTTTTGCGATTAAACAAATATAATCATATTTGAAGAGAAAAATTATACGCTCAGACCGGGACTTGAACCCGGGACCCTTGGTTCTCTAGACCAAGTGCTCTACCAACTGAGCTACCTGAGCAAGTACCGATCTAAACGCAAATCTTTCTCTATATACATTGTAATTCCCATCCACCAAATGCTGTGAAGCCATGCTTCTATCTTGCAAATGGCGGCTCCTTTATTAAGAAGACATATTTGGGAATTATACATTACAGCCAGTACGGCTTTTTCCAAGTTTTTATTATTGATTTCGTACATCTCAATGATGGATAAATCATATTTGAAGAGAAAAATTATTCTTGCTCAGGTAGCTCAGTTGGTAGAGCACTTGGTCTAGAGAACCAAGGGTCCCGGGTTCAAGTCCCGGTCTGAGCGTATAATTTTTCTCTTCAAATATGATTTATCCATCATTGAGATGTACGAAATCAATAATAAAAACTTGGAAAAAGCCGTACTGGCTGTAATGTATAATTCCCAAATATGTCTTCTTAATAAAGGAGCTGCCATTTGCAAGATAGAAGCATGGCTTCACAGCATTTGGTGGATGGGAATTACAATGTATATAGAGAAAGATTTGCGTTTAGATTGGTACTTGCTCAGGTAGCTCTGTTGGTAGAGCACTTGGTCTAGAGAACCAAGGGTCCCGGGTTCAAGTCCCGGTCTGAGCGTATAACTTTTCTCTTCAAATATGATTTATCCATCATTGAGATGTACGAAATCAATAATAAAAACAAATATAAGTTTGTATTTGCTCTGCAAGTTACCTGAAGAGTGCCACCTTGTAAAGTTGGAAGTCATAGATTCAAATCCTAGTTGATGCAGAGATTTGTCTCTGTAGATGTGTTATATTTCATTTCATATAATAAGGGTCTCTCATAACACGGGCCTTACAATTTAATTTTTTACTGCGGCACAGGGTATATCATGTCTCTAAACTTACTTTTGGTGAGCTAAATTCAAGTATGTTAAAAGTTTTTCCATATCACATGATGATAAATATCATTATCAGTATCAAGGATTAGACCTGCTGGTCTGTTCTGATCTCATGTTAGAATTGGTCTATCCATCTTTTACTGTGTCTTCCAACGTTTCTTCATCCTAGTGGTTTCTAATGAAGAATCTGTTTTGAAATTCTATTGTTTTCCATTCTAATGATGTCGTCCATCCATTCGTCTGTGTATTGCGTAATTCTATCAAATAGTTTGAATATATTTTTCTTGAATAATAACCACATCATCAGCATACACTAAATGTTTAATATTTTAAAACGGTCCATTCTGGTACCTATATTAACAATACTTTTCCAATTTTGGATGATGTCATTAATATATAGATTAAAAAATAGTAGATGATAAACTACACCCTTGTCTTACACCTCTATTTATTAAAATAGCTTCTGGAACAAGTAACAAATTTTAATTATTTGGATTGTTATTTTACTATAAACACAAAAACTGTAAGAGACGTAAATATGAAACTGTCAAAATTTCAAATGATAAGCATACCTGTACATACAATATTAAAGAATAAAACAAGAAGAGATTGTAGACTGAAGTTTTATAAAACATTGGCAGTTCCTGCAATACTTTATGGGAGTGAAACTTGGGCAATGACTAAAAAATTACAAAGTAGAATACAAAGCGCAGAAATGAACTTCCTTAGAAGAACAAAAGGTTGCACAAGATTGGATCGGATAAAGAATGAAGATATAAGAGCAGAGTTAAGTATATATCCATTGAATGAGAAAATCAAAGAATATAGAAAGAAATAGTTTACACGTGTAGAAAGAATGAATGAAACAAGATTACCATGTGCAGCATTCAACTACAAGCCAAGAGGTTCAAGGAATGTAGGAAGGCCAGTGAAAAGATGGACAAAACAACTGTCAGGCAGAATAGGCAATTTTTGCCTTGCCCGTGAAGGGAAGAAGATGAAGAAGAAGTTTGAATATATTCAGTTCTCTTCATATGTCCTCACTTAGCCTTTAATCCATTATTGTACTGCCTGCCACACTCCTCAGAAACCTCATTTCTGACGTTTCTATTCTTTGTTCCAGGTTTTTGGTTAAGATCCATATAGTAGTTAATATTTAATTTTAGGTAGTGATATTTTGAGGCTATTTTAATTATATGATTTTTGTCTGATCATCTTACCTCAATATTAATGTTGATTTGTTCTTGAACATGTTTCAGAACAATTCTGTTTTATCGTCAGCTTGTCCAGACTGGTTTGATTTATGTTGCATTATGTTGCACAACCTGGATGTTGATGTCAGCTGCATCCTGTGGTTCTTTGGCCAACATCCAGGTTGTGCAACATGATGCAACATAAATTAAACCAGTCTGGACAAGTTGACAATAAAACAGAATTGTTTTGAAACATGTTCAAGAACAAATCAACATTAATATTGAGGTAAGATGATCAGACTAAAAATCATATAATCCATATAGTAGTGTTGGAACCGCCATTGTTTTATAAAATCTTAAAGTGTCTCCTTTTTAGTTCGTTTGAGGCTACGTTTTATGGTGCCACACATATAATTAAATTTATTTATTTTGTTTGCAATGTCTTCAATTTTTTTATGACACATTGTATCCCAGGTAATTAAAATTGCTCACTTGTTCTGTTATTTTATTCTCTAATTGGATTTTTACTCTTAGTGGCTCATACCCTCGAAAAGCTAAAACTTTTGTTTTTAGAGTAGATACTTTCAAGTTGTATGTTACACATATTTTACTTAGTTTGTAAATTACCCATTATAGGCCATCTTCTGTTTCAGATATCAAAACCTGGTTTTTTATGCCATGTTGAAAGTATATTATTACTTTTTACATTATATATAATATCCTTTATCCTTTAAATTCTAACATAACCTACAAAGGCTTGGTGCAATATTAATTGTACGGTTAGAACAGTTTAAAATAAATAAAATGCTCCTAATGTACCTTAAGATCTAAATGAAAGGTGAATTGACTGGTGTTTGTGCTAGTGCCGAGCTTTTTCTCTTACCAATCACCTACGAATATGAAGGCATCCCATTGACCCTGATATCTTATTTCCATCACTTTTATGTCTTTATGATGGTGTCTCTCATAACATTCTTCACTTAGTGCTTCTACATTCTCTGAGAAATGTTGAAGATGAGAGTGAAGGAACTGTAACTTCAAGCTCATCCCAGTGCCCTGAACTGTTCGAGCATGGTATTACACTTTTCTCATATTGATCAACTTTAGCAATACACCAGAAACTTCTTGATGATGTCCTTGTATGTTTTCATGTCAGGCTTGCAGTATTTTAAAAGTAACAAGTTTGGAAATCTGACCATGAAAAAGTCTTCCTTAACTTTTGCCTCTGACAGTACCATAATTTTTTTAAGCAATATATTGTAACAAAGGGGATTTTTGTCCACAACTTTAACAAATTGCTTCACTAATTCCAGTTTTGTGTTCTGCAAAGGACAGTAGCACTATAATTTCAGAATGAACTAATGTGTGATCTTATTACATTATGTTTCCCTGTCACCAGTTGTTTTCTTCCCCTCAGCCTAATTTTGTAAAACTTTCCAGTGCCTTTCCCTGGCTCCAGAGTCTCAATCAAACGAAAAACCCACAGAAATTTCATGTATCCTCTTTGTTGGCACAATAAATTCTGGCAACTTTTAAATCACAGCACATATACCACTTTTTTCTTTATAGTTTATTTCTTCTAGAATAGCTATACTTGTTCGTATGGGTATACTGAATGTACCCCCTACTGGAACTATCGCTAATTTTCTCATATTATCCCAGAAGAATGCCCTTTAGACTTTCTTTGCTATGAGTACGAAACAATAAATAAATGCCAATATGCTCCAGTTCGTAAACTGGTTGCATTGCGGAAACATTCAAGCACGGAACTTCGCCACAAACAGTACACAAACTTCCCTATCTTTACCAAATACTTCTTAAAATTTTCTTCGTGATTCTCTATACCAATACGAAGCATTGTACCACCTGCTAAAAGAGTGTTTCTTACAACTCCGAAGGATAAAACATCACCTTTATCTTTAGTAAAACCGAAATTCGCCACCTACCAAATTGTTTAATGTTGTCTGGCTAATTGCAATAGGATGTGAATTTTTTTCTTTTGATTGTTTGGACAAATTGAAACTTAATTTCTGTGATGGAGATGGCAAGGAGTGCTGGGCTAATATCCTCTGTAGTGTTGTGGTATTAGAATTGTAATATCTGGCCGCATGGGCTGTAGCTTATTCCTTCTTTACTTTCTGCAGTTTTTTTCTCTGGAACCTGGGTCAGATAACCCAGGAAGGGTCAATAGGATGAATCTATCGTCTATTAATCACAATGACAAAACTATAAGACTGAAATCGTGATTTATTATAAAAATTGTATAACTATTTTAAGATGTTTTCTGATTACTGCTTCACACGTATAAACTCGCTACAAGTGTATACTATGGGCACTCTCATTGTTTTTTCATTAAAATAGAATGTAAAAATCTAACATGATACGATAAAAAATAGCAACAGAGCCATTATCAACGTATTGAATTATCTGTCATTATATACGACATGCTGCGAAATCTTCGAAGCTCTGGTGTTTCATGGTCGATAAATCTTCACGGATTTTTTAACACACCCACCACAAATTAGAAGAAAAGTTTTGGGTGAGCACTCGTAGTCTGCTGTGTGCTAAGGAGGTGTTTGAATTGAACATTGTACTGATACGTAAAGATGTGAATGGTTCCGGTAATAATGTTCCAAAAATCAAAAATTAAAATGTCAAAATATTACAAATTTCATAAAGTTGGCCAAGGAATGGCCGAATTATTCACAAAATCAAAATAGTTCATGACTAACTTAATGACTTGACAACTTAATACATTCAAACTATTTTATGAGAAATACTATCACGAAACAAAAAAAAAAGGCCATTTTAAAAAATTTAATTTAAACTATCCGATGCCTGGTTGTGTACTTTTTGCACCAATTACTTCTGAACTTGAAAACTAACCAGTTGATGCACTAATTTTTCCTTTGTACATTTAGTTTTCATCTCTTCTCTCTACCTTGCTCATTGAGCATGGAGGCTAAACGAAATGAAGATTCTCAAAATCCATCACAGTTACTCATGAAAGGTTTGTACATTCAACAATAACTATTAGACCCATCTCTGATTATTCCTATATACCTCACTGGAACTGCTAAATCTCATTGTAACCAAAAATATAGATTAGTTCTGTTGATCTAAA
>JASPKZ010003403.1:0-104681 GCA_030220185.1 Diploptera punctata | reverse complement strand
CAAGTTAAAAATCGCCTTACACCTTTCCTTTAAGAATTGTTAACACATACGAATTATAGCTACATAAAAATTATTTGTTGTAATGTAATTAAGTATCTCGAGGGATTATGAAAAATATACAACAGCACTAATACAGATATCACATTTAATACCAAGCACAGTAACACTTGTAACCAGTAATACAAAAATAACATTTCATATAAAGCATTTTAAAGAATGACCACGGTGAAAGAAAATCGCTGTGAGACTGACTGAATGACACAATGTGACGAATAATAATAATAATAATAATAATAATAATAATAATATAATAATAATAATAATAATAATAATAATAATAATAATAATAATAATAATAACAATAATAATACGGAATAACAATAATAATAATTTTATTACAAATATTAATAACGGGTTAACTCTATAAATTAATTTAAAAATCAGGAAAAATATGTACGGGTACTTAGCTATTTTTACTAGAGAATGCTTGAAGTATGTAAAGCTGTAATAATAATAAAAATAATAATAATATAATAATAATAATAATAATAATAATAATAATAATAATAATAATAATATAATAATAATAAAATAATGATCCATCCATCCATAGTAATTCTGCCCGAAGGCAGGTCCTTCACTGCAATCAATGCATTATTCATGCTATGCTTGCAGCTTTACTAGGGAATTGTAGGTGTGGTAGCTTAATAATAATAAAATAATGATAATAAATTTGGTACTATGCCACCTTATTCTCATGTTAGTCAAATAACTATCGTATAAAAGGTTCATTATTATTATTATTATCAAAATTTACTTTTTAGTAACATGGACAAACTCATAATAATTAGACTGTATTAGTTTTATCGTTTTGAATAAGTAGATATGTAAGTAAGCCTATGCAATGGTCGGGATAATGTTTATAGAGAATGTTGAGTATGTGAAAATCGGTTTACAGATGCTGGACCAAACTTATAGTAACGTATAACCCAGCCTCTGGGGCTAATGGTAATGGTGGGGTTTAAATCACAAAGTTAGTGTGCGAGGCGTTCTAATCTGGACGTGTAACCCACCGGATGTTAAGTTGCCTCCGGGAGAACATCCCCTGATCGGGAGCACAATAATACAGACGTGTTATCGGCCAGTTCGCTCACCGTATCACAATAGGTACAGTTTTGCCTTAAAATTCTACTTTGCTGGTATTAACTGTATGTATCGACACAAAAAAGGCATGAAACATTAATAAGACTTCAAATTATTTTTATATGCTTAATACCTTTATTTATTCAGAACGACCATTACTTTTCCTTAATCCTTAAATTGCCGAAACTCAATTTCTTATTCCGGTTTATTTAAATGCGTAGAACAAATAATCTTTAAAAATAATTTTAAAACAAATCTTTCATAATCTTACGACATCTTCAGATTCAAATCTGACGCACTTTTGTGCCAAAATAATAGACAAAAATAAATATTATTTTAATACTTGTCCTTCATACTAAAGTATCGTAAAATTTGATAGAAACCAACCTAATATTTAATAATATTAAATTAGTATATGTTAAATAGTTACATTATATTTTATGAATTATTTAAGGAATTAGTAAAAGACTATCAAATCCTAGTTTATCAATTATATTTCATTGCTAACTAACTAATTAACTCATGGCACTATCCAACCATTAGCTTCATGGCCGCGCGGGCATAAGCTCTCCATACATCCCTATCCTGAGCTAATCTTTTCAAATCATTCCCTGTATAATCTATTTCCATCAATCATAGTTAATGTTATTCTGTCACCTCATTCTTGGTGTACCAACTGGGTGTTTTTCCCTCTGATTTTCCTACAAGAAGCTTCCATGCACGTCTTTCATTCCCCATTCGTGCCAAATGTCCTGCCCATCGCAATCTACGATACTTAACTGTTCTTATTGAATCCTATAAAGACTACGTAGTTAACTGTTATGCAGTTTTCTCCATTCACCTATCTGTTCATCTCTCTTTGGCCCAAAAATGTATCCTAAGAACTTTATTTTATATTTCATTGCTTCATCATAAAATTAAATAACACAGTTAAAATTAAAATTTCGCTCAAAAATGTATATTAACCAACTATATATATCTATAAGTGGGAATATATATTTGTATGAAAATGATAATTTAGCTTTTAATCGGGTCTATTTTTTGAACACTGTTGCATAATTTGACACAAATTTCAATAATATTATGAGATTCTGGGCTATGTGGCTGTAGTCCATGGACTGGTATTTCCTCCAGACGTTTCTCTCCTCCAACTGCGGAAGGAATCTTCAATGGCGGGTATTTCTGGTCGGAGACACATTCTTGGTCTACCTATTGAGCATTTTCCCTGTGATTTTCTTACAAGATACCATGTCCCTCTTTCAATTCCCCATTCGTGTAACATCTCCAGCACATCAGTCTTTCAGATAAACTGTTCTTATTGCTCGTACATCTGATTTTCCATAAAAGTCACGTAGCTAATTTTTACGTAGTATTCTTCATTAACATGTCTGTTCGTCTATCTTCGGCCCAAAATGTTTCTTAAGAACTCCGATCCGATTGAGGGACTTTCCACTTTTCAGCGGTTTCCCTTTTACCAGCCGGCTGCTGGCCCTTCACATCCACATGTGTCAATCACAGAGGTAGATGATCAACAGCCAGTGTAGGGGTGACATGTGGTTAGCATGTCGAGTCCCCCAGCCGTTATAGCTGGTTCCTCAACCTGGAGCCGCTACTTATTGTAGCTACCCAATTGCCTCACGGTGCTGGGTGGGGACCGGTCCCATACTGGCCGAAATACCATGAGAAAATTTCTTCCCCCATGGAGACTCGAACCAGCGCAAGTCCCGTAGCTCTGCGCCAAGGCTTCCTACCTTAACCGCTCGGCTACGGCGCGGGACTCTTAAGAACTTCATTCTCAAATATCCTTAATTTTTCCTTCACTTAAACTAAGGACCATGTTTCGCATCCATATATCATAAATGGAAGAATAACAGTTTAATATATTTTTAATTAATTTTTGTGAGAAGTTCCTATAGTGCATAATAGCATGCGTTTCCAGAGTTGAGCCTTTGTTTAATTTATATGCGCACCGCATTCCTGTTTGTAACTGTTGTACCTAGGTAGCCTATATGAATTAAGCTACTTCTTCAAAATCTCCACCATCATTAACCGTCAAATCACATTATATCATGTATTTTTATGTGTGACCACATGTTTAGTTTTATTGATACGTATTTATTTCCAGCTCCAGTTTATTAGTGTTATTTAATAGATCAGATATAAAATATGCATAAAAGTATAACAATTCAATACTTACTTACTTACTCACTGGCACTATCGAACCCGTAGGTTCATGGCCGCGCGGACATAAGCTCTCCATACATCCCTACCCTGAGCTAATGCTTTCCAATCAATCCCTGTATAATCTACTTCCCTCAAATCATAGTTAATGTTATTCTCCCACCTCATTCTTGGTCTACCAACTGGCCGTTTTCCTCTGGCTTTCCTATAAGAAGCTTCCATGCAAGTATTTCATTCCCCATACGTGCAACATGTCCTGCCCATCGCAGTCTACGAGACTTAACTGCTCTTATTATATCTGGCTTCCTATAAAGACCATGTAGTTCATTGTTATGTAATCTTCTCCATTCACCTGTCTGTTCATCTCTCTTTCGTCCAAAAATTTTCCTAAGTACTATTCTCAAATACTTGTAATAAACAATTCAATAATCTATCAATTTTAGCCTTACAGCATCTCGAAGAACATTGCTAAAAGCACTTATAATTCATACACTTTGAAAAAAGTAACGGAATTGGCACCGTCACTTAAGAAGTAATTGAAACCTAAACATTTAAATGTTTCTGGTAGCCGGTATTTAATACAGAGTAACTTGAAGATTTATTAGAAACGTAGCTGTAGATAACTGAAAATATACCTAAGTGATAAATTACCGTAAAATCATAATATATATATATATATATATATATATATATATATATATATATATATATTGTAATCGTAAATATATATACAGAGTGATTAAAAATATTGTGCACAAATTTGAGAAGCTTATAGAGGGATAGAAATACAACAACGTTTAATTAGTAAATTATGGTCAGTACAAGCCCTGGAATCACAAGAACTGCAACGTGAGCAAGAACTTCCTATTCCATAGCGACTGTTCGAATCGTACGTTGCCGGCCTACATGATGCCATGAACGCAAGGAACCAGTCTACTGAGTCAGTGATGAACGTTTTGAAACGTTCGAGGATGTGTTTGACGTCTGTTCGGATATTGTGCGGTGTACAGGACTTGAGCTCCATGAGCATTACTTCGCTTTACCATACATGAAACGCAAGTCTCGAAGTTCTGACAACGTGTATTCCATTTCACAAAAATCACAAATCTTCAAAGTAATGCTGTAGTGGACCTTTACAATACACTGCAGATCCCGTACTGAAATGAAAACTACCTACAGAGCGCACACAAGTACTGTACTGTACTGCACTAAACGGTATGACAACAGTATGGCGAGCTACAAAACTCTTAAAACTTCATAAATTCATAAAGTAGTGTACCGAACCCAGTGCCTCTATGAAAAGAAAGCTTAGAGCCGCATTGAAGTTTCCGACTTTCCCAGGCTTGTACTGACCCAGGAATAATTTTCAGACCATAAGTTACTAATCAAAAGTTATTGTATTTCGACTCCTCTACAAGCTCCTGAAATTTGTGCACAACCTTTTGAAACATCCTGTATATATATTGCCAAATGTCAAAAATATAGTTATAACATCTATATATATATATATATATATATATATATATATATATATATATAAAGAGAGAGAGAGAGAGAGAGAGAGAGAGAGAGAGAGAGAGAGAGAGAGTGTGTCTCCACTAAAAAGTACATAAATTAGTATTAAATCAAAATTAATCAACATTTATTGAACAACATTTAGAAAGTTCTTAATGATAATTAATGAACAATCAATTAACTGAAGCAACCATATTTGGCATATAATTCATTCGTGTCAACATTAAGTATAAAAAACAAACAATTATATAAAATGTATAATGATAAACACTTAGATGTTATCAAACTCGGTTGTTAATTAAAATTTAGTATGAACATTAAGGCTCTGGTGTTTATGATCTTATACTAGATCGGACTAATTACTATCTGATGTAATTTATGACCTAAAATTACATTAGCCTCTTGGTGAAAAATCGGAATAAGTGCTGACCAATGTCGTATAACAGAGATCAGGAACGTGACATTATATCCACTGAGCGGCGAAGTAATGTCTCCCTCCACTATGACGATCCTGTCATGGATGATGTAATCATGATGTCAAAATGACGCAATATACTTTCAGTGAAGAATGGGGACAATGTGAATAGTTTACATACTTGTTAACGAAACAAAGACCAGCCTAGATTTGAATAACCATCCGGCAAATGTGTAATTACGCTATAGCAGTAGATGACAGATTTAAGGTTTTCTCCTCACTGGGTTGTGCATCCGTTTTGTAAAAACATAAATAAAACATAATGATGATGATAATAACAACAAGAATTAATCGTTATCTCAGTCAAAAATTAATTTATTAAATCGGCGTTTCAATCTCCTAGTGAGAAATCATTTTTAAGACATGGTTGTTTATAGTACATAGTTACCATCACCAAGACAATTTTTATAAATTTAAACGAACAAAATATTAATAATAAATTGGAATTTTTAATTTCTTCACTTAAATCTGTAAAAAATGGTCTTGGTGATGGTAACTACGTATTATAAACAACAATGTCTTGAAAATAATCTCTCACAAGGAGATTGAAACGTCGAATTAATAAATAATTGTTTTTGACTGAGATAATGATTAATTCTTGTTATTATTATTATTATTATTATTATTATTATTATTACGGACAAAGATAATATTAAAAATAAACAAATAGAACAAGTGACAAAATATAACTTCCTAAATTGCGAAATATCATACACAACGGAAACAGATATAAATAACAAACTAAATAAGTTTTATTATATAACAGGAATACTAAAAAGAACTTTGAAAAATAAAGCTAGAAAAGACTCTATAATGAAATACATAAGGCAATGGCAGTTCCTATTATTACTTACAGATCCGAAACATAGACAGTGACAACACAATAATCTGCCAGAATCCAAGCTGCTGAAATGAAATTTCTCAGACCAATAGCAGGATCAAAGCACAAGCAAAAACACAAGACAGAATAAGATAGCAACAGAAAGTAGAGGAATTTAACACAACAATAGTGAAATACAGAACAAACTGGAAAGAACACTTAGCAAGGATGACTGAGAACAGAATACCAAAATCAGCATACAACTTTCACCAAGAGGAAGAAGAAGTTTGGAAAGACCAAAGAAAAGATGGAAAGAGCAGCAATTTGGAGCCGGAACAGGCTAGCAAAAGCCTAAACCGTGACGAAGAAGAAGAAGAATATTATTATTATTATTATTATTATTAACTACTCTCAGTGAATAATATTTAACAAACATATTAAATAAAAATAATGAATTAGTTAACTGCATTATAACGACATTCATATTGGAAGTATAATTTTTTTATTACTCGTTTCATAAATTGCAGAACTAAATAACATAGAACAGAAGTAGGCAAATAGTCCTAACTGTATAAATGTCCTCTCCTTTCCTCCATGCTTACAAGTCAATAGTGATGTCTGAACCAATAACGTTTAATTTCTCTAGTGTTCAGAATGCTTTAGTTGTATCATGATCAATTTTTATTCAAGAAAATACAATAAAATACAGGATTACACCGAATTTAAATGTGAGGTGAAATGTAATTTACACCCAAGTTATATGTATGCTACAATAAACTAATGAAAGTTTATTCAAGAAAATACAATAAAATACAATACAGGATTACGCCGAATTTAAATGTGAGGTGAAATGTAATTTACACGCAACTTATATGTATGCTACAATAAACTAATGAAAGTTCGTTACATTTGTAAACTCGTGCAATCAAAGAATTTTCCTATCAGAATACGTAGGACTGTAGCCACAGCAATACAATGCAAGCTGCAATATTACAACTCTCCCTCCACTCCTCTCAAATCCCAAGAATCACATATTTATCTTTGACACAACCGGCAATCCTCAAATTAGTGTAGGGATTTTCTTTTTTTTCATTTGCTGTTACGGAGGGAAATTGGTTGTAAGTTACAATCATTGAACAAACATGCAATCTCAAACCTCGGCCCGTTATCACGTTTTGTTTGCTTATATGTTGTAAGCGAAAAAGGGGAACGATGTGTTTTTTTAGAAAACTAAGCTTCGCTGCAAGGCTGGCAGCAGGGAATTTACTGTATGTTCCCAGGAATATTTAAATAAGTTATATAAACGTGGGAAGGAAATTCTAATAATTTGGAATATAATAGAACAGGTCAGTTTTCATACTTTAAAGTTTAATATTCCAGCATTATAGTTTATTGTACAGAGTAGAAACAAAACTATAATATTAAAAGTCATAACAAGAAAATTACGGATCACCATCTAGTGAACTGCATGTAATAAAAGGAAATACTAAAACAAAATATCCAATTGAGACGTATACACGCTAAAACCAAATGATCATCAACAGACTAAGAATAGGACATATCAAAGTGACAAACTCATACCTTCTCAACAAAACTCTCCCTCATACTTGCAACAACTGTCACAATGATTTTTGTACGTCACATATCTAAATGCCAGATGTATCACTCATAACGAATTAAATTAAAAATATCAAGACATCAATAATTTTACAGAAGCCATTTTACAGAAACCATCTCACATTCGACATCTCTTCAAATCTCGACACCCGTACTTATATATATGACCTCGAAACTCGTGGATGCAAGAAATAAGAACAGGAATGAGAACAAGAGGACTGGAGTGCATGGAGTGGATGGATAGAGACGAGAGGAGAAAGAAAACAAAACTTTTGGCACAGAAAGATGTGTAAACGTTTAAAATCTGTATATATATATTATAATTATTTTTTTTTACATTCAGCAATGTAAGCTTAATGTAACATGATAAAAAATAAATGCCTGGACGAGATTTATTTTTCTTATCAAGTTATATATATATATATATATATATATATATATATATATATATATATATATATATGCAGTATATAAATTAGAGTAGACTAGGAATGAAAATTAAATCATTCTAAATATTAATACCGGTAAATTATGTATGTTTTAAATTTATGTATAATTTATGAGATTATATACATACACAAAGCATTATAATTATATTAATTTTAGTAAGATTGTATAATGTGCAAATGTTTTGATACTGTCGCGATATGACTTTACTGTAAGTTAAAACGACATAAAAAAATCAATACAACAAAATAGTATAATATAATGTAAAAAAATCAAACGCATGAAGAAGAAATTCTATAAAGAATACATACGGATACACAGAATAGGAAATAACTTGGTTTGAGAAAATTATATTCAAAGTAGTGAATAAGTTTGTATAATATATTTTATATACATTGTAAGCAATGAAATTTGTAGTATGCGCATTTTGATACGTTACCGTTTATAAATTTCAATATTTTGACTTTAGAATTAACAGGAAATATGTAAAGTCTACGAAACAGTTCAATTTCCAGTCTAAATAATACACGAAATGTTAAATTACAACGAAAATTATAAAAATCAATCTATCTTTCTTGATATCAATAAAGGGGCTTCTACGAGTAACTTGAATTATACAAAAGTGAAATAAAAAAATATTAGTAAAAATTGATTATGAGTAAAATCAAAATTAATAATAATAATACGGAAGTAATTGCCATAAATCGTAATATACTAAAATAACTATAAAAACTATGTTCAAATCAAAATGATATAATAACAAAAAGTCATATTTTGATAAAGATAATTCCTGAGTAAAACTGTGTTAGTGAGAAGTATGTTTTCAATTTTCTCTATTTTCTTTCATTTACCCCTCCCCCTCTCTATATTTAAGACATACGTCTCCATGGGACTTGCGTGGTGCTGTGAGTGTTGCTTCTAGTTAGATAACAGAAGAACTCTGAGTTACACATTAGATAGGTACACAGTCTCGGGCGTCCTTGGATATGTGATGAGCAGTACGCTTGGCCCACTGTCAAAGGCAGCACAGATCAAGGGATAACGAAGATCTCCGTCGGGAAACGAACTCGAACGGTCGAAGGAGAAATCAGCGACATAAAAAAAAACACGAAAACGCAAAGGATCTCTCGTTAATACAAACAATATAAATAATTGGCTATAAAAGTAGACGAAGGCCTTTATCGAATGATAATTATTTTTAAAATGCAGTAAATAAACGTTGACTGCCTGATCACACATAAAACAACACTTTAAACATTTTTTTTACTTATAGTTTTCTAGAGTATTTTTTACGTCAATGTTTGCTAAGAGAAACGGATTTAGAAGAAATAGATATAGGCTATAATAGATAAGATTTTTAGCATGTGGCAGATTTTACAAAATAAATAGAAATATAAAGTCACTACACCTCAATTAAATGTAGACTTCAAAAGGCATCCGATCCAATTAATATAGAAAGGTTGCAGTCTTTCATAATTCTAAAATATTACTTAGCCTTATATTCGATGTGTCTAAATGGGACAAAGAGTAAGATGTGGGGACGCAAATATTTTTTCAGATAGGCCTACTTTTCAAATGCACAGAGGATTAAAGCAAGGAGATGCAATACCTCCTCTGTTATCGCACTTTATACTCTAGAGCCTGATACAAAAGAATAAAAAGGCGTACAACTCAATAGTATTAATAAGCTGATTAATAGGCGATAGCCAAGAAATACTAAGGGACAACAGGCACATTATTTTGAGTGACACTAAGAAAATGGAGGTGGAATAAAACAACACAATAGAATTAAATAATAGGCCTATATGATAGTACGTATAAATATATAATGAAAATGGAGAGTTAGTGATGGGCGATGGAAATTTTGAAGAAGCGGCTGAATACATAGGAGCAATAATTAGAAACCGGAATGAGGTGAAGAAATGAATTAAACATAGGCTCAGTTCTGGAATTACATGCTATTATGCATTACAGGAACTCTTGTCATCCCAACTTCTCTCAAAAAACGTTAAACTGAAATGATAAAAACTGTTATTCTCCCAGTTATATGAATGTGAAACATGGTCTCTTGAGTTAATGGAGTAAAAACTATTACGAGTATGTATTCGAGAATTTTTGGTCAGAAGGGAGACAAATATACAGTTGAATGGAAAAGACTACATGGCAGTGTGTTTCATTAACTACTGGGAAACCGATATAATAAGAACAGTTAAGTCTCGTAGACTGCAATGGGCAGGACATGTGGAAATAATTGACAATGAAAGATGAACGTAGAATCTCCTTGTAGGAAAATCAGAGGGAAAACGCCAATTAGATAGGCCACGAATGAGCTGAGAGAATAATATTAACCATGATTTGAGGAAAGTAAATTATACAGGGGATGATTTGGAAAACATTAGTTCAGGATTCGAATATATGGAAAGCTTACTTCCGCGCAGCAATGAAGATATGGGTTAGGTAGTGTCAGTAAGGTGGTTAGTGTTTTCTAGGAACGCCTGCCTATATTGATCAGCTTATTAAAAAATATTTTGCGGGTCATGTTAAGGTGGGTCTACTGTAAAATTCAAAGTGCGGTACAAATAGATACTTTATTATATGAAACCATAATTAGGGAAGGTTACTTATTTTAGAATTATGTAACGGAGTTGTTGCAACAGTGTAATGGAGAGCAGTTCCGAATCGCGAAATTAAGAATCATGCAAAAAACTGTGACGTCCAGATGAAGATGAATTGCCAATTAATGAGATGTAGACTGTGGCTCCATAGTCCGGAGGGAAGAGGAAAAAAAATCTCTCAAATGACTGGTTTCGTTGTGGCCGCGATGTGCGGATTTATAAAAATATTCGTGATGAAACATCGGGAGAACTAATCCCTCGAAAAGCTTTACAATTTTTTTAAGAACAACGATGTTATAAATGATAAAAATTTATTGTTCGTTTTAACATACAGTAATAGCAGTTGGGATTTTATTGTGCAATATAACTAACTCACTGGCACTATCGAACCTGTACCTTTATGGCTGTGCGGAAATTAGCTCTCCACAAATCCCTATCCTCAACTAATATTTTCCTATCATCCCATGTATAATCTAGTTCCCTCAAATCACGGTTATAGTTATTCTGCCACCTCACTCTTGGCCTACCAACTGGGCGTTTCCTCTTTGGTTTTCCTACAAGAAGCTTCCATGCACGTCTTTCATTCCCCATTCGTGCCACATGTCCTGCCCATCGCATTCTACGATCCTTAACTGTTCTTACTATATCTGGCTTCCTTAAAACATGTAGCTCACTGTTATGTAGTCTTCTCCATTCACCTGTTTGTTCATCTCTCTTTGGTCCAAATATTTTCCTAAGAACTTTATTCTCAAATACTCGTAATCCTCCTTTAAAGTAAGAGTCCAAGTTTCGCATCCATAAAATATAACTGGTAGAATAACAGTTTTACATATTTTCTGTATAACGTTTCTTAAAAGGAATTGGGAAAACAAAAGTCTCTGTAATGCACGATAGCACATATTTCCAGAATTCAGCCTATGTTTGTTTTGTGCATCTCATTCCTATTTGTGATTTTTGTTCCTAGGTAATTCAATTGAATCAGGTATTCAAATTTTCCTTCATTTTCCACTGGCTGACCATTTCCATTATAGGCTATAATGAATTTCTATGTGTGACCATATATTTAATTTTATTGACATTTTCATTGTGAAATATAAACTAAATACTAAATTATGCGTATTAACTTTTGTTATTAGCTTAAATCTATAAGATTTATGACGTACGGTATTATTGGTAAACACACATTTTTTTATAAAGTTAGTTAAATTTTATAATATTAACTAACCAATTTACCAGGTAGTTTTAACATATTTCGGGCATGCTCCCATGGCACTGGCGAATTTGTAACCTACTTTTGAAGTTGGAGCGCTTGGAAGGCGGACCTTACGTTACCCCGATGATATGTATACACTCCATACATCCTCTTGGATACACCGGTGCTCCCTCAGCTGGAGTTTCTTGACTAAGCTAATTTAGTTATACTTATTTTCATATATGTCAGTGAGTGACGTGGTTAGCACAAAACCTTAATGAAACTAAGGTATTACTTAGATGGGGAAGGCAGTCTTAATTTTTTCAGAGGCACTAATTTAGGCTTGAGTAGTTATACGAGCTTTAAAATCTTCGGACTCGGGATCCACGGCTTGAAATCCTTCTAAGAGGAACCCAAATGATATGAGAGGTGATAAATAATAACAAAGTACAAAAAGTGTTACTGACCCTAAACTTAACCTAATTTACAGATCACGTACGACCATACGAATTATTTTTTTAAATATATTGTGGTCTGATCGAGAATCCAATCCTAGAACTCAGTAACTGAGCCAGAAGCTCTGACCACAAGGCATTAAGACTGGATAGAAAGAATTTTAGCAAAATTGGATATTTAGTTTATGTGTAACTATGATGTCTATTAAGTCTGTAAAATAGGTAATTTCAATATTCTGGGGAGTAGACAAAATAATGAAATCACCAAATTTTCGGTTACAAATACTTTCGTGAATTTATGTTAATCTGCAGGTACTGCCAAAAATCCAATATTTTCTTTCAGATGTTTACCCTGATTGTAGTACTTTATAAATTTGTAAACAACCATGTCTTGAAAATGATGTCACACAAGGAGATTGAAACGTCGACTTAGTAAATTTATGTTTTGACTGAGATAACGTTTATTTATTTGTAATTATGATTAATAACAAATATGTACACCTTAATTATACCATTAATTGGTAATTTTTTCAATTGTAAGTTTTTTTTTGGCGAAGTACGAGTAAGTATTTTATGTTTTATTCACCTCAAGGTAAGCCATTTCAGTTTGCAAGCACAAAATTGTTGAAATATCATCATCAATTACAGTCATGGATTATGCCATTGGCCTGTTCCGCTTCAGAATAGAAATTTATCCCTCCATCGTTTCTTAGGTCTTCCTGGGGCTCTTCGTCCTGGGGATCTGTAGTTAATAGCTTCAGAGAGAGTCTATTGTTTGGCATTCTAAGGAGGTGTTTATGCCAATCATTTTAGTATATTTGGGTGGTTTCAGTTATTGCTGGTGTGTTGAGAGCTTTGCGGATATCTTCATTACGCATGTGGTCATAAAGCGTATAACACGCTGAAGGTCTTAATAACTTCATTTCTGCAGCTATTATTCTATGTAATTTACCTGTAGTAGTAGTAGTAGTAGGACTTTATTAGACAAAAAGTAAGATATTTACAATATTATTTACAAATATGGGTCGCACGGGCAGTAAGCCGTACGTGCTGTTGACAGTCCGTTACAATAAAGTAATAATTGGTACTAGTGTAAAGAAAAATAAACAACAAAAACAGCAATAACATTACAATTACATAAAGAAAACACAATAATAATATTACAATTAAATAATAACACAATAGCATTATACACTAAAAACATTAACATTACAATTACATAAAGAAAACACATTAATATTACAATTAAATAATAACACAACAGCATTATACACTAATTAATTTATATATAATTGTTAATAATTAATGGTATTGCATTTTGATAACATATATTTATTCATGAACGAGTGTTGTCCTTTCCTTTCAAATCGTATAAATCTTTCGCGCCTTTTACCTGTAGTAAGAGTTCATGTTTCAGAGGTATAAAGTAGAGTTGGAAAAGCCATTATTTTATAATATTTTATAATTGTACATTGTTGAAATATATCTCGTAAAAATTATTTATTCAAAGTTTATTTGGCACAAAACATTTCCAAGCGTATGAAAGATATTTCTTCAGTAAAATCACAACTTATGTCTTACTTTTAGTCTCAAAGAACTGCAGCTGTGCATACATTCACAGAAAAATAAATGTATTCTAGTAGATTGGAACAAAGAACTACTGTTGCACTGTAAGAGATCTTCTCGACTTTAAACAATAAAATGGGCACGATTTGAAAATGTTTGAACATCAACTAACAGACGGATCCAGATGCTTTTTACAATGTTTATAAAACTAAGTAAATTTAATTTATTGTATCTAACCGAGGACGTGGTAATAACACAATAAAACCTGTCCACATTTTACAGCATTTTCTCAAATTTTAATTAACTAACTCACTGGCACCATCGAACCCATAGGCTCATGGTCGCGTGGACATAAGCTCTCCATACATCCCTATCCTGCGCTAATGTTTTCCAATCATTCCCTGTATAATCTACTTCCCTCAAAACATAGTCAATGTTATTCTCCCACCTCATTATTGGTATACCATCCGGGCGTTTTCCCTCTGGCTTTCCTATAAGAAGCTTCCATACACATATTTTATTACCCATTCGTGCCATATGTCCTGCCCATCGCAAGTCTACGAGACTTAACTCTTATTATATCTGGCTTCCTATAAAGACCAATGCAGTTCACTGATATGTAGTCTTCTCCATTCACCTGTCTGTTCATCTCTCTTTGGTCCTAAAATTTTCCTAAGAACCAATACTAGTAAACTTCTTTCCTCCCTTAAAGTAAGAGTCCATGTTTCGCATCCATATAATATAACTGTTAGAATAATAGTTTTATATATTTTCAGTTTTACTTTTTTTTTAAAGGAGTTGGGACATCAAGAGTCCCTGCAATGTATAACAGCACGCATTTCCAGAATTGAGCCTATGTTTAATTTCTTTGTGCATCTCATTCCTATTTGTGATTATTGTTCCCAGGTATTTGAATTCAGCCACTTCCTCAAAATTACCCTCATTTATCATTAGCTGTCCATTTCCATTATATAATGTATTTCCATGTGTGACCACATATTTAGTTATATTGGTATTTACTTCCAGTCTCATCTCATTTTTTAATATTCAGTTTAAAAGGTTATTATTCTTAATTAAAAACGTTCTTCAACGCTCAAGTTATTAGAGTTTCCGTTCAAAATAGGACGTGAAAGACTCATACAATTTTGGTGCATAGGCCTCTATTTCAGGGTTAAGATACCTTAAATCTAAAACACATGGAAGAAATACTCAGGATTTTTATGCTGTCAAAAATCTTTCGACCTCGGCAGAATTGAACCCGCAATACTGAATGAAGCTAAACAGTTCCTTTCCGATTAAATAAAGACATATGTAGTTAGTTATATACTAAGGTTTGAGCAAGTCTGGCGAAGAATTGAACTGAGAGATTATATTGTTTTCATAAGCTGTACAGCAACATTTGAGAGATAAAAGAAACAATAGCGGTTTGTTTACCATGCAGAAGCACATGTTATAATATCAACAATGATATAATACTACTACACCTTGTCAGCAGTAAAAAAACATATGTACTGTAGATTATTTTCTAGGTCACACAGTCATTAAAATAGAGAGAAAGAAAATTAATTACATCGAAGAAATTTGGTTATAGAGGAATTGGAGACAAGGAATTTGAGATAAAAAACCCAGATTCTCGGACAAAAAATAAAAACTAAGGTGAAGGAAGAATGAATGTTAAAAATTAATAAGAGCTTAAAATATAATTAATTGGTTACAGCTGAATGTGCATCGGAATTTGTGTTCAGGAGGAATTTCGCTTATCCACGTAGTCACACCAGCCATAAAATTTAATTCAACAAGTATATAATAAAACAGTACAATACAATATTAATATGATATTACTCCTAGATAAATCAGGACTGAAATTCTAGGTAACATGACCTATCGAGAGAGAATATTAAACTCTTTATCACGTACATACTTTTTCGACCACACGAGGACATAACTGACAACCTTAAATGAGTGATTAAATCAATTCCAGGGCCAACTCCCAGACAACACGAGCATTTAGGACAAGACATCTTACTTACTCATACATTCATATAAAACAATGCGAATATCATGTGAATGATTATGATGACCAGATGGTGTTCGGGGACTATTTTGACCTTAACTTTTCCTTACATTTGTCTTACAGGTGAGGAATATTAATTCTTCATGGATAGATTACACAATGAATCAGTAAAAAATGAACTGGAGATATTTTCAATAGTCGATAAATTAAAAGAGCACAAATACCAATGGAAAGAACATTTAGACAGAATGGACAATACAAGATTACCCAAAAAGATCAACACCTACAAACCATATGGAAAAAGATCTTTGGGACGGCCAAGAAGGAAACGATGGACTTGAGACCGGAACAGATTGCATTGACCTAATCCAGGAAAGGAAGAAGAAGGAGGTGAGGAAATACCATGAAAAAGTCACACAGGAGGCTTGTTTAGACCGGGAATCGAACTCGGGCCTGTTTCATATTGAGCAACGACGTTACCGTTAGATCACAGCGATGGATTGATTTATAACTTTCTCTATCTTAGTTTATCCTCTCCCTTTGTAGGCAACACGGCGTATCAGGAGGCGATTTTTAAATTCTAGATGATACACATACTTTATTGACCACACAAGAATATTGAGGGCCTCTCTGGATGGCTGATCAGCTCATTGCTAGGGCCACCTCCAATACATTTAAGACAGGAGATACCATTCACTCATACATACTAAACAAGGAGAATATTATATTAATGATTATGATGGCCGGGTGGTTTTCGGGGATTATTTGGGCCTTGAAGTTTCCTAACATTTGTCTCATAGTTGAGGAAAATCCCCGAAAAAAAATCTCAACCAGGAAATTTGTCCCGACGGGGATCTAATCCGGACCCGCTGAATCTGACACAATGATCTTAACACTAAATCACAACTGAGGTCTAATTTATTGTATTTTTTTTGTAAATAATGAACTGTGAATAATATAACTAGAAAGGGAAATTATTTTATTCACATTTGTAACATTAACCCTCTGGCTATCCGTTTGTTTTTCCAGTCGAATTACTCGAAAACACTTATGTATTTTATTACAGGAATTTAATGTTGCTACTTGCAACGCGTAAACAAGTCACTTTACTAAACTCCTTTCAAATAAAGAATGAAGTAGATGTAAATAAAAATAACGGGATCTCATAGCTTTTTATTCGTTTTCGAACTCATTACAACTTATGAGTCCGAAAGACAATAAAAAAACTTTGATATCACATCGGATTTTTATATACTACTCTATTTTTAATTGAAAATAGTGTAAGTACACGAGAGGAACAGGCAGTGAAATATAGGTTTACTAATACTTTGTTCCTATAGGGGGGGGTGCTATAGAGTAGTTCGTTAAAATAATACTCTATGAGGAATGTTATGAATTCTAGTTCCGATGAGATAAGGATTTTTAACGCCCTTAACCCTCTACAGCCATCATGACGGAGTTTATACTCGGCCTCTAACCAAATGGAGTAAAAATACATGTTTTCAGGATAAAGGCAAAGGTCACATAGAACTGGCAATCCCGTTGACATTTCGCGCTGATTGTCTACACAAGTGGAAGTCTTAATCCCCCTAGTACCCAAAGAGCCTCCTGAGGTATGTAATGGGATAATTTTATATTTTACACTTCTTTTTTCAATATAAAAACGACTATAGTCTGGAATTAAGTAACTTTTAGTCGATTACAAGCATCAAATGCAAATGCTATTGTGATTTTGTGTGTAGGACGGATACAAGGCCACTAGCAGAAACAGTAGGAGTCAAGTGCATTCTGAAACACAGGTACAATAAAAATGCATTATCTCTGTGTAACGATAGTTTTATTGCATTTCAGGTGTGATTTCGAAATGCTCTAGGAATCTACTGGAAAGCTCTCTTAGTTTCTTCACTTAATCATAAAATTTAGCACGAATAATTCTCCATGATTTTCTACGAAGGAGTTTCTTCTATCAGATCTGAAAACTTTTCTCAATGAGAAATTCAATTATGGAAGTGCCGAAGTGATGTTAAGCCATGTAATCAGCAAATTGAAGCCATCGTGAAGAGCATAAGGACAGTGCGGGCACAATAGACTACAAGAACTGTATGCGGGACAATTTTTCAGCTACTACTACTGCGTCCAAATGTCCGGATCAATAGCAAATGAGATGATGGTCACGGAAAGCTACAGACACATAGGGAGCTTCATATCGTGCTGCACTCCTAAATAGTTATATAATAATACCCATCTAAAGTAGTATTAAGGAGAAAAATAAATGAATGATACTATACCACAAAAACTTTAATGCATAAATTTAATTCTGAATAGAATCTAAATATTTCTTGTAAAGTTTTTTGTTGAATAAAAATAACATATCAATAATTAAACTATTTCTAATAGATGAAGATCTTCTAAACAATTACTCTTAAAACTTATTTTAAATCATTGTTGTGTTAATTTATAAAATATTTTTATTAAATTCGATATGAACCTAAATAAGTTATATGTTTCATTATTTGAAAAGATACAAAAGTAAACTGTATTTTGATTGTAACAAAAGTAATTAAAACCTTCATATGACCAATTAGGTTTGATGTAAGTATAGGAACCGACCAATACGGAAAAATCATATGGGCATATGACTTAATAATTCTTTTATAATATTAAGATGGCGATTTCATCATTCCCTACAAGAGAACATGGCTTAGAAGGTAGTAAGGGCACCTCAGTCGTTCCAGAATTCCTCCTCAATATTGGGTTGAGTGAAATTGAAATTAGTTATTAGTAAATTTATAACAATCGACGGTGAAGTTTACTCCACTCATAATACTAAACGAGTTCGAAGAATATAGAATAACTGAAAATAAAATAAAGTATTTAAATGAAATTCATTTTTGAAGAGACTTCTTTATGTACAAAATATCTCAATCCCTTGAAGAGAGTCTAAATTTCCTACTAGAGCTAACCTATATAAATCCAGGAACCACATTTCACGAATCCTCATTCATCCAAAATAAACTCTCCTTACAAATTGTATTTGAAGATAATGAACTCCCATGTCTTAACCCGAAACTTGGCGATACACTAATTTTTATGCAAGTTATCTAAATTTTCCGAACCGCAGTGAAAACAAAGTCATGTAAAACAACTATTACTTTATATTGTGAAATTCGATACAAATTTAAGTAATTTTTACTCATTCATTGGTTCTATTGCATTTTTTTAATACTAAATACATTAAACCAATATAAATTACAGGATATACTGAAAATTTAGGGTAAAATATAAAAAAAATTAACCAGGGACAAGTTATTTTCTTCTCCATCGTAGTTTAACCTCTCACCTTATAGGCACTTTTACGTGCCCCATTCTACACAGACTTAGGAGAGTGATTCAAACTTTGGATTACACATACTTTTTTTGTGCAAACAAGGGCGTGGGGAGACTCCGCGAATCAATTATTGGTTCAATCAAAAGCCTCCTCCGAGATAACACGCACATTTAAGACGAAGCACATCACTGACTCATACATTCATACTAAGCATGGTGCACATGTTGATTATTATGATGACAAGATGATGTTTGGGGCTTACGTTTTCTGACATTTATCTTACAGGTGAGTAAAAACCCTGAAAAAAAAACCTTGTCCCAATCGCAGTACGAATCCTGACCCGCTCCATACAAAGCAGCGACACTGCCCCGAGACCTAAGCGGTGGACTGTGATAAAAATGAAAATAATTTTAATTGGCCTGTCAACGCCAGTCTTTTTAGTAGCCTTATGAAAAGGTTTTAACGATCGATTGGACAAAAATATTGAATTATTGAATTTTAAATAAGAATTCACTTGAACCACCTTTAATCTATAGGCTATATTAGGCAATCTTTGCAACGTAACGTACGTCTTTAAAGCAAAGAGACCTGATAATAATCTATCATCACAGCTGCTGAAAATTTTATCTGATTTATCACATATTTTTATTCGGTAGAGTATACTAATATACAGCAATATTTAACTAAAATAAAATTCAGATCCTTATTAATAATTTACGTATTTAAACCAACATAATAGTAATGATAATATTATTATTATTATTATTATTATTATTATTATTATTATTATTATTTGCAACTGCACTAAATTTCAAAGAAACCAAATACAATAGATTTTTATATGTACTTTACACTTAGGTTTCCTTCGTTGATAGTAACTCATGATCGTGATTAAAAGAAATGAAAATAGCAGCAGTAGCAATAAATAGATTACACATTATATATAACTAATTAATTATTATAACATCAACATCATTATTAAGTTATTATCATTACACTAGTTAGCAAATTATTTATGATAGAAAATCGACTTAATTAAGAATATATTTGAGTGAAGAGAGATACTACAACAAAATAAAGTAACAATCAGCCACTAAAATAACAGAAGTACGTAGGAACAATAATATATTACGTGATTCTTTTAAATTGTTAAATTGAAAAATACAATTTTCTTGGTAATATGGTGCCAATAGGATTAAAAAGTCCATACTCTAAATACAATTAATGCACGTTTTGTGTTGGGTGAAAATTATTTCTTCTTCGGTTATTAAAGTTTTATATCCGTTTTGGACTATATAATGTAAGCCTACTTGTTTGTTAATTCTCACACTAGTTAGGTAAACTTACACTCGACAAATAGAAGGATGACGTGGTCAATACAGATTATGCAACTTCTGCAGTTACTCAAATTCCTCACTAAGTTTGTCACACCAATAACATACACGTCCAAATTCTATGGGAACTTACGCGCATTGTGTAATGGTAAACGAAACCATAATCTCTTGCAGAATAAACATATTCGAATCGAAAGATTTTCATTCGTAAACAACAACACCGGTCAAAGTGAACATTTGCACATGAAATGCCTGAGTATAAACTAGGTGAATTTTTAAGAGACTATTACTTTAAAGCCCGAAAGCATTTTACACTAATGAAGATATTCGCGAAAGTCTCAATTAACTAATAATATAATGTTTATCATATAAGTTAATTCACCCATTAAACGAAGACTTTTTCATTAAATACAGAAATGAAACACAAGTACAAATAAAAAGAGGAGAGAGACTTACAGTTCTTCAGCTGGGATGATGACAGACGTTTACTCAAAAGATCTTACCTGCAAAAAGATAATTACACAATAGTACATCTGCAAGTTAATTAACTACATGGATTATGGAACACATAGATGCAGTACTACATTCAGTAAGAGCCTCACTTGTCTCTATCCTCAGCCAATAAACCTAGTTCCCTGGTTCATATCTGTAATAACTAGCTTCCTAAATATTATAATGATATTGTGAAAAGAAAAATTAACATGTGAACCAGGAATCGAACCGTGGACCTCTAGTTCTCCAGACTAGTGTGCAGCCCACTATACCATTCCACACCTGATACAAACACTAACAATTCTTACCACATATACAAAATATATATAATTCTCGTTTCGTCCGCTGTCAAGTAGATGATACTGCGATGGCAGCGGACGAAACGAGAATTATAGATTTGATTACGTGGAAATAATTGTTAGTTTTCGTATCAGGTGTGGAATGGTGTAGTGGGCTGCACACTAGTCTGGAGAACTAGAGGTCCACGGTTCGATTCCTGGTTCACACAATTTTTCTTTTCACAATATCATTATAATATTATATGATCCATTATTGGAACCGTGTTAAAAATAACAGTATTGGAAAATGTTAAATGACTTCCTAAAATTCACAGTAATATAATATAAGATTAAAACTATAAAATAGTTACCTTGTAGGTCCGTCTCCTCAACATAAGCTCTTTTAAAACTCTGTAGGCTTTTCGGGACTAGTCCCATCATCAGCAGAATGCATTAGGTCTGTATGTGTTGACCCTTGTAGTTTTAAAAGAACTTAAGGAGACGGGCCTACAAGGTAACTATTTTATAGTTTAAATCTTACATTATATTACTGTGAACTAACACCTCAACGGAAACTTACCTTGAATTTTACTAGTATGGATTCCTAAAATTAATGTAATGTTATCGTCTCACAAACTCCTAGGATTTCATATTTTTTAAGTTCATTTTAACCAATATTAGAAAACTTTATACTTTTCACCTTCTTAGAGCTACATGTTCACCCCATCTCAGTCATCTGGACTTAATATCGCTGACTTTATTATGACTATTTAACTTATATCCCAAATGGCAATCAATGACCAATCACGTTTCAACGAGTTTTGTTTTACAACCAATGACAGTCGTGTTTCACCTCGCTTTTATCGATTTCTCTTTATCAGCTCCTGCTTTTATGATAAAGAAAGCTCCTCCTTTTAATATTCTGAACAACTCAGAGCATTATTTTTCTCCAACAAATACATTGAACATGGCAAATAATGAACTGATTCCTTGATTTTACTGAGTTGTTTACTAAAAAAAATAATTAATAGCCTATAATGTTGATTATAATATACAGTTTGATGTGTTTCATTATTTCTGCACTAGGGTGCATTCTTACAATATTGCGATCCTGTTTGTCAATAAATAATATGATCAAGTTGCATGAATATACATAATCTCACATTTCTTGATTTGTTTTCAAACATCGCCTTTTACATTAAATATTTAAATATTTTAAAATACTGGTAACTATATTTAAATAATGACTTTTGAGTAGGCCTAAACAGCTTAATTTTATTCGTTAAATAGTCCTAACAAATGCCACTCTTGGTTTCTAAAACCTCTAGATAAATTGGAAATTACTACTGGCATTCTGATGATCTAGAAGAAGATTTCCGGGCTGTAAGGCTGTGGTTTGAGGCTTCAAGTTCCCCAGAAACTGCGTTCGGCATCCTCAAGGGTTGTTTTGAGACTATTGTCTCAAGATGTTCAAGATCATCAGAATAACTCCGGCCGTGAAAGCCTAAGTCAACTCCTGGCATTACTTATGATAACGATAACTACTGACTAACGTGTTGAAAATATTGAATATAATCAACTACTCATATCGCTTGAAATTTAATTAGGTATATCATATTAATGTCGGTACCAGAAAATATTATGAATTATGTTATTAAATTTATATTTTGTAGCAAATACTGTCATAAGTAATGCCACGAGTGATTTCCAAATTATCGATAAATTCACGACTCACGAAGTGAGGAGTGAATTTATCTAGAGAATTTGGAAATCAAGAGTGGCATTTGTTAGGACTATTTAACGAATAAAATTAAGCTGTTTACTCACAAATCATTATTTAACTATAGTTATTTCAAAATATTTATATATTTAATGTAAACGGCGATGTTTGAAAAACAAATGAGAAAACGATAGGTACGCTTCTACTGCTTCTTTTGTTTATCACTGCAACCAGATCATACTATTTATTGCCAAAGGAACGCAATATTGTAAGAATGCTCTCTCTAGTGGAGAAAAAATGAAACACATCAATCTGTATATTAATTCATTTTTGATGTCGTATGATGTAAATATGACAATTATATTTTTTCTCGATTATTACCTGGGAAAAATACATTTAAGAAAGTGCAAACAGTGGTTTCTTTTTTTGGTGGTATAATCAATTGCTACAAATGTTGACATGTAAGCACTATTATATACAATCTGGTAGCCGTATTTGTTATAGGCTCAGTCACTGCAAAATAACGGTAAGACCTGTTCAGAATATTAAAAAGGAGGAGCTTTGTTTAATATATGATAATCCTAACACTGATAAATATTTCGTGAAACACGACTCTGATTGGTTGTAAAACAGAAATCATTGAAACGTGATTGGTCATTGACTCCCATTTGGGGCATGAGTTAAATAGTCTTAAAAAACCTTAACCACTTATACATTTTTAGGCATTTTAAATGGAATAATATTAAATCAAATTCATCGTAGATAAATTTTATTTAGAGCCAGTGAAACATTCGAGCTCATATTTGGTCAAGGCCAGTAGCAGAGTATCTAATGAAATCAGTCAGCCGTTGTGATGTGGTCGACAGTGTCTCTATCTTCCCCGCCGGAGTCCTAGATTCATTTCCGGGAAGATACAAAGATTTTAAAACTCCGCCTTGGGTCTGTGCAAAGGAATATATAGAGCGCTTGTCACGCAGCGGGCCCGGGTTCGATCCCCGGTCGGAGCAGTTTTTCTGGATGAGGTTTTTATCGATGTTTTTCCTCACCTGTAAGACAAATGCCAGGGAAACTTTACGGCCCAAACGGTCCCCGAAATCATATGGCCATCATCATCATCCTTCACTGGTGTGGAAAGCAACGGAAAGCTACCACACCTACAAATCCTTAGTAAAGCTGCAAGAATAGCATGAAAATGCTATGATTGCAGTGAAGGACCTGCCTTTGGGCAGAATTACTATGGATGGATGGATGGATGGTATAAAGCAAAAAGAAAATTAACACTAAACGAAAAAAAAAATGGAATTATTAAAGAAGGATGTCACCTATCCTTAATATATATAGGCTATATATATATTGCATGGGATCAGAAATCAATATTGTCTATGTATTCATACAGACAGAAACTGAACTTTTTCATACTAATTCTCACCAAGTTTCAATATTTATACTATTAAGGGTATGTAGTGAGAAATTACTAGAGTAGGGGTGTACAGTTTCGATAAATGTAATTCAATAATTGATGTTGGTCACTGATAAACGAGTATATCTAAAAAAGAAAACACACGTGTGTAAAAAAAACTATTTCATTAAACCAAGTCTATTCTTTTTAAACCAAGTCAAATCTTTACTACCTTGGTAATGTATGGGCCTCACAATATTCATGGATATGATATTTACAGCCGATTTACAGTTTCAACATATTGTTAGGAATATCTAAACTTACAATTATGTGTTAAATAGAAAGAAATCTGTATGCATTTTCTCCCCATAAATCACACATAATGATAAATGTCTGTCGTACCTATTCCTCTCCAAAATTCTGAATGTATTCAGTAACAATTTATCCATAAACGTTTTAGTCACATATGCTTCTGAATTTAAGACTATAGAAGTGAAAATTAAAACATTTTGTTCACATTAAGTTAAAAAAAGTATATTACATTTTATTTACTAACTAACTGGCACTATCGCACCCGTAGGTTCATGGCCGCACAGACATATGCTCTCCATACATCCCTATCCTGAACCAATGTTTTCCAATCATCCCTTGTATACGCAACTTCCCTTAAATTATTGTTAATATTATTCTCCCACCTCATTCTTGGTCTACCAACTGGACGTTTTCCCTCTGGTTTTCCTACAGGAAGCTTCCATGCACGTCTTTCATCCCCCATTCGTGCCAAATGTCCTGCCCATCGCAGTCTACGAGACTTAACTGTTCTTATTATATCTGGCTTCCAATAAAGACCATGAAGTTCACTGTTATGTAAAGTCTTCTCCATTCACCTGTCTGCTCATCTCTCTTTGGTCGAAACATTTTCCATTTATCTAATTCCCGCGTAAATACCTCTAGTGCCCCGCTAATGTATAAAGTCTTAACATTGCATGTTTCTAGAACATGTCCCTGTGTTCGAACCTTAGGCATGGATTCCCTGAATTAGTCCCCGCCCGGAATGGGAGACTATTTTACCTCCGGAAAATTTTATCCCAATGGAACCCATGTCCGCGTTTTCTTGATAGTTGTATTTTTACGGGTGAAAGATTGTCACTCTTTCGATCAAGGTACTTTTTTCGTCTGGCTTATCACCTTCGACCAGTCCGGCCATGGGTAACCCTATCGGCAGCAATGCTACCCGCCGACATAGCTCTCGAGGTCATTTAAGCAAGCAAGCCACTCCACCACGACAAGGTAAAGCTACCATGGAGAGTTATATTTTATTTAGTGAACCATTAATTCAAGGAATAAGGAAATTCTGTGATTAGAGTTTACGTATATTATATTTACAAGAATCTGCATTCGCTACTCAGAGTTTAAATGTTACATGGGCATAATTTGATTTCTATCTGACACTGGTTTGTAAAACATACTGGTCTTCGGATTATCCAATCTCTTGTAAATAACAGGACATTCTCGGGGTGAAGTCCATAGGAGTGTGAGTAAGCCAATTTATTTCCATGTATCAATGTCTGCTCAAATAACCGATTCTTCAAGAACCCTCAAGCTTTCTACAGGACATATCCTGACCTAATGAAATGTTGATCTCACAAAATGATAATATTGATAGTGTATAGGATATATACTTCGTAACATTTGTCATAATTAAACAACTAAAAATTAGTTGAAAGTGAAAAAGTTCTTACTAAAATCACGCACACACACGTATATTTATTTATTAGAGGGCAGTGGAGACCGTGTTCGCGCGACTTCTTGTAATAATAGAGAATATATATATATATATATATATATATATATATAACTTATATATATAAAGAAAAATAAATGTTTCTACTTGATTTGCTTGGTAGCGTAATGGTAGCGCACTGGAGCATTAATCCAGAGTGCCGGGTTCAAATCCCGCCCAAGCATTAATTTTTCTTACCATGTCATTAAGCTTGCATTGCTCAATGTCAACAATTTAATTATAACATCGAAATAAAGAAGCGTCACTACTATAAAGTAAAAATATTTCTTTAATTTGCTTACTTGTTATAGGAGCTCCAGAGGGCAATGGATAACCGAGTTCCCGCTACTTCCTTGTAATAAAAAAAATATATATAAAGAAAAATAACTGTTTGTACTATATTTGCTTGGCAGCGTAATTGGTAGCGCACTGGAGTATCAATCCAGTGGTCCGGGTTCAAATCCCGTTGAAACATTTATTTTTCTTATGTTTCTTAAAACAAATTTTAATTTTTAATTTTAATTATGATCTTATGTTGAGACAGTCCCGCGCCGTAGCCGAGCGGTTAAGGTAGGAAGCCTTGGCGCAGAGCTACGGGACTTGCGCTGGTTCGAGTCTCCATGGGGGAAGAAATTTTCTCATGGTATTTCGGCCAGTATGGGACCGGTGCCCACCCAGCATCGTGAGACAACTGGGTAGCTACACTAAGTAGCGGCTCCAGGTTGAGGAACCAGCTATAACGGCTGGGGGACTCGACATGCTACCCACATGTCACCCCTACACTGGCTGTTGATCATCTACCTCTGTGATTGACACATGTGGATGTGAAGGGCCAGCAGCCGGCTGGTAAAAGGGCAACCGCTGAAAAGTGGAAAGACCCTCAATCAATCGGAATGTTGAGACTGAAGCATGTTTGTACAACGTACAGGCCTAAGAACAAAGAATTTAAGGACATTTCTCCCAGGAAGAATAATTTTCTTTAAAAGATTATAAAAATGAATTGTCGAACGGTAATACTATCCACAGTTGTATAATAATATAATGTATATTTCTAGTAATAAATCTTATCTTTGTAGAATAGATTTTCAGTTTTAATGCTCGGTTAGGATCTCATTTGTCGTCTTAAAACACTAAGGCACATGGGATTGTGATCAAAGTAATCTACCTTAAGTAGATACTGTGAATAAAGAGAAAACTGCATTGTCAAAACAAAGCATACATTAATATATATATATATATATATATTTCAAATGCCCCAGGTTTGTCTTTCGACATTCCTGTTTCTCTCCTGGCATGACGTACTTGTAACCCACTTCTGAGGTTGGGGCGCCTGGAAGGCGGGGTTACGTTGCCCCGATGATATGATGGGTGATGATGATGATAATGGTTCGCCAGGAGAGTCCCTAATCCTAAAGCTTAACCTAAGATGAATATGAATGATTATTATTACGATGGCCATATGATTTCGGGGACCGTTTGGGTCTTAAAGTTTTCCTGACATTTGTCTTACAGGTGAGGAAAAACCCCGATAAAAACCTTACCCAGAAAAACTGTCCCGACCGGGGATCGAACCCGGGCCCCGCTGCGTGACAAGGCAGCACGCTACCCCCCCGAGACCACAGTGGTGGACTGCATTAATATATAAGAGAGTAGAAAATATTCAAATTACGGATTCAGTTTGTCATTCAACATTGTTACTAAGTAATTATAATTATTTATCTATTGATATAAAATTGTGTGCACTGTGTTGACCTACAGGACTGGGTGAAGGTACTGAAGCTCGCTAGTTTGCCAGTTAAGTTTTTTTTTTTTCGTTTTTTCATAAGTAATGCCACGAGTGATTTCCAAATTGTCGATAAATTCACGATTCGCGAAGAGAGGAGTGAATTTATCTAGAAAAAATTAGAAATCAAGAGTAGCATTTGTTAGGATTATTTAACGAATAAAATTAAGCTGTTTACTCACAAATCATTATTTAAATATAGTTATTTTAAAATATTTATATATTTAATGTAAACGGCGATGTTTGAAAACAAATGAGAAACGTTATGTTTCACTTGTTTATCACTGCAACCAGATCATATTTTTTATTGTCAAAGGATCGCAATATTGTAAGAATGCACCCTAGTGGAGAAAAAATGAAACATATCAAACTGTATATTGATTAATTTCTGATGTCCTATGATATAAATATGTTAATTATATTTTTCTGGAACGTTATTACCTGGAAAAAAAATACGTTTAAGAAATTGCAAACAGCGTTTTTTTTTTGTGGTATAATCAATTGCTATAAATGTTTTTATATTATCTCCCGCAAACACGAAAAGGTTACATTCGTGCACTATATATACAATCTGGTAGCCACATGAAGTCACTGCAAAGTAATGCTATGACCTATTCACAATGTTAAAAAGGAGGATCTTAATTTTACAGTGATCAAATTAAACTGATGAAATCGAGGTGAAAAAGACTGCGATTGGTTGTAAATAAAAAAGCATTGAAACGTGATTGATCATTGACTCCCATTTGGGACATGAGTTAAATAGGCCCTAGTCAATACAAAACCATTTGCTTCAAATATCTAGAGAAGGATTGGTTCAAATGTGGGATTAAATAGGAATTGAATATAAAATAGATAATAAAACTTGTAGCTGTATGCACAATGCAAGTCCTATGTTCCTTGAACCTAGAATTATTAATACACAAATTCAAAGCTCGAAAAAAAAAATCCAAAATAAATGTAATCGCATCCAAAAATATAGTCTAATCTTCCTCAACAATAATAGTAAGGATATAATAAATCTCGTAGACTGCGATGGGCAGGACATGTGACACGAATGGGGAATGAAAGAGGTGCATGGAAGCTTCATGTAGGAAAATCAGAGGAGTAAACGCACAGTTGGTAGACCAAGAATGAGGCGGGAGAATAATATTAACCATGATTTGAGGAAAGCAGATTATACAGAGGATATTGGAAAACATTAGCTCAGGATAGGGATGTACGGAGAGCTTACGTCCGTGCGGCCATGAATTCGCGGGTTCGATAGATCCAGTGAGTTAGTTAGTTAGTTTTATACATTATTCCCACTTAGTGGTTGCACGTAGGCCTATGTGAACTACACATCCTAACAGAAAGCACTAGCAATTGTTTTGGAAAGCATATAATAACCTATATTTTATGTATCATTTCAAAGGAAACCCTTGATAGGTTATGTTAAATATAAATTGAGAAAACAAGGCAGCTTATTTTAAATGACTATAAGTACTGGAAAAATAAACGAATTTACTGAAAATAACAGGTTTTTATGAAGTAGGCATATATATATATATTATATATATATATATATATATATATATATATATATATATAAGAGTAATACAGAAAATGAAATGATCAGAAATCGTTTCAAATGAACATTTAAGGAAGGAAACGGCGAAAAAAAAATAAATATTATATTATGGTAGATATGACATACATAAGAAAGGCAATGGAATACTTGAAGATTAAATTAGTTTGGAATCCGTGGGAAAATCGAGTTAATGGAAGATAGAAACATACTTACAAACAAAAATGTTCTCATGAAATTGCAAATAAAATATGGAGAAAAACATTTGCACGAATATTGCCCGGTTTAGGTGCTTTGTGGAATTAGCATTATTAAGATTCATTATAAACTCTGTTGAGATATTATTCACAATTTAGAATTATAAAATTATATACCTTTTAGGTCCGTCTCCTCCGTTGAAACATGTTTCAACGTTGTTCTTGGTTGAGGAGTCGGACCTAACATGTATATAATTTTATATTAACTAACTAACTAACTAACTCACTCACTCACTGGCACTATGGAACCCATAGGTTTATGGCCGTAGGGACATAAGCTTTCCATACATATCTATCTTGAGCTAATGTTTTCCAATCATTCCCTGTCTAATCTACTTCCCTCAAATCATAGTTAATTGTTATTATCCCACCTCATTCTTGGTCTATCATCTAGGCGTTTTCCCTCTGGTTTTCCTACAGGAAGCTTCCATGCACGTCTTTATCCCCATTCGTGCCACCTGTCCTGCCCATCATATTCTACGAGACTTAACTGTTCTTATTATATCAAGCTTCCTATAAAGACCATGTAGTTCACTGTTAGTAGTTTCCTCCAATCGCCTGTCTAATTCATTTCTCTCTTTGGTCCAAAAATGCTTCCTAAGAACTTTATTCTCAAATACTCGTAATCTCCTTTCCTCCCTTAAAGTAAGAGTCCATGTTTCGCATCTGTATAATATAACTGGTAGAATAATAGTTTTATATATTTTCATTTGAATATAATTTTATATTGTATTTCTAAATTTCTTTGTGAAAGCTGTATGATCCTAGGTGGAGAGAAAGAAAACTATGATGAATTTGATTATAAAATTTAATTTAGAATAATTGTAGAGGTATTGATGGAACATAAATATATTTATGTTTACAGCAGTTAAAATGTGCCTCATATATATATTCAATTCCAATTGTAATATTTTATTATAAGACAATGCTCCCGTAGCGTTAATAAAAGAGAGACATAACCAAATAAAAACATGTTTCACTCGCTATAAACGCTTTCAAATGCCCTCTGGTAGACGCCATGTGCAAATACTTGTAAAGATAGAGAGATAGAGGTAGATGTAGAAAGAGATAGATCAGTAAAGGGAGAAAAGAGGGGAGCTTTTGTTTATACTCAGGCATTATTAAAAGAGAGAAAGAGAAAGCATTTGCCTGCCATGGAATCCGCTTAAAACGGTGTTATATTTCTCTATATCACTATAGAGTTTTGTAACTTTTACGTATATAAATTTCATCTCGATCAAACTCTATGGTTATATCAGTAATAAAATCCGAAATTATAAACGATATCCTCCCACAAGGTTTTGTAGATATGGTGGAAGTTGGACCGAATATTATTCGACTGAAATTCATCCGTATTCTCTGAAACGTTTTTAATTCCTTCCTCAATACAAACTTACGGCACAAAACTGTTTAATAAATTGTAGCAAAATATAGAATAAGAATAATAATATTTGGGCCTATTATTTCAAACACTACACAATTAAAATCTATAATATACGTAAGTTTATATTTTAATAATCATATACAGTAAGTTCGAAGGGTTAATATATTGCCAAAGCAAGGTTAATAGTACATTACGATGGAAAGTTGGGAAGTGGTATTTACAGAATCGAGTAAAATGTTTAAAAACCGAGCGCGAGGTTTTTAAATTCCGAGATTCTGTAAAACACTTCACAAACGTGCGTTGTACATTATTTTTGCGCGATGGTGTTTTCAAAATAATAAATGGTAGTAAAATAATAATATCTTTGTTGGAAATATGTGCATTCATTATAAACAATTGAGTAACGTTAACAGTGTGGGCAATGTTTATTAGTTGAAAGTACAGGAGGCCGTGAGACCATTATTATTGATAAAATGGCTGCAATTACGCATTTATTGTTTTATATTGTTTCAAATAAAGTTCAGTTTATTTAAAATGCAGTGATTTGTTTCGTATAATGTATATTAACATTTAGGATATTTTTTTGTATATACATTGTACGTAGTATATATAGGGGGCAGTGGTTTTACTTATCTCACGTGGGTGTAAATGTAATATTACAGTATAGTTATTTAGGTTGGCAATCCCGAAATGTAACAAGTTGAACTTTCAATCATGTTCGCTATTGCTGTAAGTACGACAAAACGCACTATCGCGCAAAAAAAATGTTTTGGTTAAATCCACTTTATTTCTTTTGTGTAACATTCTTATAACATAAAAAAAAGATTATATAAATTAAATGCTAGAACGATTTACAAAATTATATTTTATAAGTGAGGAAATTTTAAAATATTATGAATTTAAAATTAGTTATTAATTAAAGTACGTTAAAATTTACTTAAAATGTTTAACTTTTTTTTACTTTAAAATCTTACTGTAATGTTTTAATTATTTGTATAAATTATAACTTTCACTTTTGAGCTATTTGGGATATTTTTATCTATATCTACCTAAACTCTCATCTTTTACAGTCTGACTTGCTAAAACATGGAATTCCCTTCCGCCATATGTCAGAGACTGTCAAACTATAACATCGTTAAAAAACAAACTAATGAATTATTTAGTAACAAACTAACTTATACACCTCACTGACAGTATTCTTTTAACAATTAATAAATTCAATTATTCATGAAAATAATATTAAGATTAACAAATGTTTTCATTTGTTTAAATATTGTATAACCGTAAAATTAGTTTTCTATATCTCAATGTTTTACTTTGTTTTTTTATATTGATTAGATAAGACAATTTAATCTATCTTGGTTGTACACGTTTTATTATCAGTTTAGTCTTATTTTCATCATCATCATCATCCGTCACGAATTAGGCCTTCGTAGACCTGTTTCGGTCCCATCTAGCAGTCTTTTAAGAGGTCTTCCTGGTCAACGATGTACTTTCGGTTTATATTGCAAGTAATGTAGTTTTCCCTAAGATAGGTTACTAGCCTTATCGTTAGGGGGCTGCCACTTTGAGCCTCTGGACATGCTTGTTGTGCCGCATTTCTTCTGCATTTAATGAAACAGTTATACAGCTGTGACTCGGTCGCCATTTTTTCGTTTGTAGAAACAAGGATCTCAACAAGGTAAGGATGGCATTTGGATAGGAGAGGTTGTCTGTTACGATTCCTATCCCTTCTTCATCCTTTCTTAATTTTAATTATTATTAACATTATTGTATTTAACTAACTCACTTGCTGTACCGAACCCGTAGGTTCATGGCCGCGCGGATATAAGCTCTCCATACATCCCTATCCTGAGCCAATGTTTTCCAATCATCCCCTGTATAATCTACTTTCCTCAAATCATTGATAATGTTATTCTCCCACCTCATTCTTCGTCTACCAACTGGGCGTTTTCCCTCTGGTCTTCCTACCAGAAGCTTCCATGCACCTCTTTCACATGTCCTGCCCATCGCAGCCTAAGAGACTTAACAGTTCTTATTATATTTGGCTTCCTATACATATCATGTAGCTCACTATTATGTAGTTTTCTCCATTATCTGTCTGTTTAATATATTTTTGGCCCAAAAATTGTCCAAAGAATTTTATTCCCAAATACTTGTAGTCCTCCTTCCTCCCTTAAAGTAAGAGTCATTATTGTATTATAGCCCTTAATCTCATAGATCAAATCTTCATTTGATATTTAATATTAGAATTAATTATGATGAATATATTCTAATGCAACATTTGTTTGTCCTGGTGAGTGGAATAGAAGGCTTTAACTCCTCCAGGATACATAAATACATACATTGCATGTAATAATGAAAATCGCCAGTTTTGAAATTGTGTAAAATGAGTAAGTGCGAAACATATTTCAGTGTTTTTACAGTTTGATGTAAAATGTGGGATAAGTTTTTAATGAAAACGTGTTGTAATTTTAAGAGAAGCTGACAACACCTTTGAGAATACTACTGCGTTAGTTTCGCGATGAGTCAGGGAAATATGGTTGTTAGCTTCAAACTCGCTTACAAGTTTCTAGATAAGTTACAACAACCGCGCTCTCTCCTGTCAATTCCTGCAACTGCTTTTGTTTACAACCCCGGAAACATAATTAAGAGTCAAACAGCCTTCCCCATTGTATGATTCCTCAATTAATTGTACATTTCTATGTTTACTTACTAACTTATTTGATTATGGCGCCTACTCTATTCAATGTACCTACACGTGAACAGAATAAAAACATAATACACGGAAGAGAGAAGAAAAATTATATCAATTTTAAGGTAAGCATCGGTTAAAGAATGAAGAAAAGTTATACGAACAGAGTTAAATATACGTCCATTAATTGATAAAATCAAAGGATATAGAGAAACATGGTTTAAACATGTAAAAATAATGAACGTAACAAGATTAGGCTACCAAAAGCAGCATCTAACTACAAGCCAAGAGGTTCAAGGAATGTAGGAAGGCCAGTGAAAATATGGACAGAACAAATGTGAGGCGGAACAGGCATTTTGCCTAGCCCGTGAAGTGAAGAAGAAGAAGAATTTAAAATTTTGTATAAAGTATTACTAGCTATATCCGGCGTGCGCTGCTACGCCTAAATAAATTCTGTCTTTTATGTTTAGTTGAACAAGTAAAAAGAGAAATAATTATAAATTTATATCGTAATTATTTTCAGATACCGTGCTAATTACCCGCCGTTGCCCGGGAATCTACTTATCCCGACCGTCTTGGCATAAATGAGCTGAAACACAAAAATGGTTATTGATAGTTATCCGTAAAAGAATACCCGCCATGAGCAGCTACGCTTGCCCGTGAATCTAGTCATCCCGATCTTCTTGGCATCAATCAGCTGAAAGAGAAAATAGTTATTATGAGTTATCCATAAACGATAGACATGTGCTGTCGCGGACTTTTTTGTAGATTTTTTTTTTTTTGAGATATTCAATTCTGAGTACATTAATTAGATGTATAGGCTATGTTTAGGCAGCGTAAGTCATTTAAGTGCCCAAAAAGTTCCGAAAAACACGTTTTCCACTACAAAGGGTAATTTTAAGGGTGAAGGGGTCGAGTATTACAATTCTCTTATAGCTCAAAACCTTCCCGGGAAACTCCAGAATATTTTGCAAAAAGCCCCATCACAATCGGATGAACGGTAGGTTATGGCAGTGCATCCGATTCCGATTGAGGGTCTTTCCACTTTTCAGCGGTTGCCCTTTTACCAGCCGGCTGCTGGCCCTTCACATCCACATGTGTCAATTACAGAGGTAGATGATCAACAGCCAGTGTAGGGGTGACATGTGGTTAGCATGTCGAGTCCCCCAGCCGTTATAGCTGATTCCTCAACCTGGAGCCGCTACTTATTGTAGCTACCCAATTGCCTCACGATGCTGGGTGGGCACCGGTCCCATACTGGCCTAAATACCACGAGAAATTTCTTCCCCCATGGAGACTCGAACCAGCTCAAGTCCCGTAGCTCTGCGCCAAGGCTTCCTACCTTAACCGCTCGGCTACGGCGCGGGACATAAAAGACAAATATAGGCCTACATTATATATAATATGAAAAGACACATTAATACTATAATATTTGCCTTCATTGCCAAATGTTAAAAATATAGTTGTAACATCTAAATATACAAGCGTTACTGCTATAAAGTAAATATTCTCTTTAAAAATTTGCTTAACTGTTATGTTGCCCACAATATGCCAGTCGGAACGATTTTCCGCTACCTCTTGTGTGAATTGTGAATACTACATAGGCCCTATATAAGAAAAATGTATGTTTGTGTTGGAATACTTGGGTAGCTCAGGTCGTTAGAGCGCTAAACGTACAGAGTTTAGAGACTCGGGTTCAAATCCCGACTCAAATATTCATTTTTCTTTTCATATTATATCATATTTGCCTTCATTGCCAAATATAAAAAATATAGTTGTAACACACACGCACACACACGCACACACACACACACACACACACACACACACACATACACACACACACATATATATATATATATATATATATATATATATAAGGCTAAGATAACAATTTTAAATTAAATATTAGTGTTTTTTATATATACATATATATAGCGTTACATAGGCAACATGTCACAATATAGTTTTACAAACGAGGAGATCAAGTTAGAACACAACTAATAGGGAGCATTCTAAGACCACCTAATCATTAAACTAAATTTGCATCGTATTGTCTACAATTTAATGACAAAAACTTTAAAATTTATGAAAATTGGTTTATAACTAATTTCCAAGGCTCGGAATTTGAGGACCTATAAAATGCCTATAAAAGACCTTTAAAAGACCTAAAGATATCCTAAAAAAGAATATCTAAAACTGGAAAAAGGTAAAAAGTGTTGCAGTTGCTAACGAGTATATAAAGACAACCTCGCTGCCTTCTTCTCTGCTCGAGGTAATTTTAACAAAGTGCCAACTTCTTACAACATTTGAAGTTTAGGCGGTCAGTTGGCTGGTGGTTAAAAATAACGGGGCATTTTGTGAGGTTTCAATAGTTTCTTGCAGAACAAGTGTATGGAATATGAAAAATACGTAAAAATTAAAACTAGATAGTACTTTTTAAAAGAAGTTGGAATTGAGATTAAGCTCAGAATTATACAAATGTTATAAATGTAGTCAAAAGAAGGTAAAGTTGCAAATAAAAAGCCGTTAAGACCTAAACAAAAAGGCTAAAAAAGGTCCAATAAGTAAAAAAAAGCCGAAAAAGGACAATAACAAAAAACAGCAAAATCGAACCTGAAACGAAAATTTAAAAATCGTTCTAGCGGTCGCAATTTTTCGATTTTTTGCAACGAAATTCAGTATATAGTATTGAAATGAAACCTGGAAGGTATTCCCCAAACATCATGGAAATGCGACGTTTACTTGAAACCTGAAATTAAAAAAAAATCGTTCTACCAACTGTCACGTTTACTTTGTCGCAAATTAACCGCATACATAAAATTTAATTAACGAAAGAAAAATATATTTCATAAACCAGGAAACTCTGACTATAAATTCGATATGACAAGGAATTCACTTAGTTTACATAGTTCTGCGTGACGGATTTTTACGTAGCTTTACGTTAAAGCACTTAGCTCTTACCTGTAAAAACACGTACATAAAAGCTTAAATTCCTTAAAATCAAGACGTAGAATAGAAAGGGAGGATTGAGTTGTAAAATTTAGTCCTTTCTAAATGTGCACTTTTCTTGGAGCTGAGAAATACTGTATATAGAATGCACGAACGTAGGAATGTTATTGAGTAAAACAATCTTTGTCTAGAGATGAGAACAAACTCTTGATATTCCATTTAAGTTTATGTTTCTTCAGTCGAAATTTATTCTACTTCTCAAATAAAATGAATTCTCATTTATTATTTTTTAAAAGGAGTGTTAATAGGAATTATAATAAGAAAAGAGAGAGAGAGAGAGAGAGAGAGAGAGAGAGAGTGTTCAAACGTAAAATATTCACACTACAACCACAGAAACCAACGACTTATTTTGTGTAAAATATTATAAGACTTACATGATGCTTGCTAAAGAAATTCAATTTTGTTGAAGAAAATGTTCTGGCTACTGATATCAAAAGCGTTGCAAAACGACAACAGTTAGTAGCGCATATTCTTCTGCTGATGATGGAAGGCGGTTTCCGAAAGGCCTACAGTTCTTAAAAGTTTTAAAAACTGTAATTTGGTTGAGGACGACCACACCTGTTTAGGTGTCTATTTTAATATTTTACTTTGTGATATTTTAATTTAATGTTTTTTCTGTTACCCCCATGGACTATCGCCTCGTCGTGGCGGAGGGGCCCAGTACCCAATGATCCAGACGATAGAGCCAGGAAGCGTAAGCTGCTGGCCTATAATAAGAGAGGGGAAGCGAAGAATAATGCACAACGGGCGGATGGGGTTCGTTAGTCCTGCAAGACAACCGATCTAGGAGAGGGAACTCCGACATAAAACGGTTCAGACCGAGATCTGGAGCGAGTGAAGGCAATTGGCCTAGGGAGGAAACGAAAAATAATAGACTCACCATGAAAACGGGCTAGGAATCCACTTCAAGGTGCATTTTACAAATTGTTCGCAGTCCCAAGGATCAAGCCTAGGATCAAAGACGGAAATAAAATATGACGAACGATACATCTTCCTCCGAGGAGTGATTTGAGAAATAAACAGGATGAATATCCTGCAAATAAAGAATAATAGTGAGATGATTTTAGTGTTAGTAATTGGATGATGCATCAACCGGCTCCATTAGAAACTAATATTTTGATGTACTGGCTCATGAAGTAAGTGTACGCACACTTTTAGCGCCAAATCTTTAAATATAGCCTTCTTATTAAATTAAATGTAAACGCCATCACTCCTATATGAGATTCTGTGTTTTGCAACAAATGTGAATGTTTGAATGTTTCTGTGAGCAATTAAAACATTTTACATCTTGGAAGTGAGTTACTAGCCCTTCTTCTTCGATGGGTATCTCTTTTAGTCTGGACCTTCTTCCATGACCTGCCAGGCATGGGAGGCCCTGTTGGTAGTTACACTATCGCCTGTAGAGCTCATGGAGTCATTAAGACTCACAAGCCCACCACCACGTCAAATTTGTTAGAAGACTAGTTCTAACATATGGTTGTGAATGCCGAACAAAAACTAAAAAAACAAAACAAATCAATGAAACAATCGAAATGAAAGTTTTAAGGAAAATCGTAGGAAAATCGCTGAGAGAGAAAGTACACAGCTCTCTTATTAGAGAAGAATGTGAAATTGAACCTATAAACCTCTGGATAAATGATAGAAGACTAAATTGCAACGATCGCATAGATAGAATGGAGAACAGTAGACTAGTGAAGAAAGTATGTGACTAGATACCTCAGCAGAAAAGGCCGTTAGGAAAACCACAACTACGATGGAAGGACGTCACCATACCCCGGACTTGTAGTGAATAAACATGCAACAAGCTACCAGCTTTCATTGCGTAGAGGAAGAAGAAGAAAAGAAGGAAGAAGCAACAAAAAAAAAAGTGTATGAAACCAGATCTTCATAAATGCTAACCTAAATTTTGTATCATGCAAAATGTTTCCGCTCTTAGATTGTTAATGTATAACATTCAAACAAGGAAGATAACATACTATCCAGTATTGCTAGTTTGGAGCAACAATAAATAATGAAGACTGACTTAAACTTTAAACGTATTTTTTCTCGAAACTTCCATTATGGCGCTTAGCCGCATACTGATGCATAATATCGTCCCGTATTAAATGTATGGGTCTTCAACCAGGCCGGGCTCCGATTCATGTTAAAAAAATACTGTGTTCATTAAAATTCAGAATATAATTGTTATTCTCACAAATCCACAAATATTAATTCTTGATTACAGAGATGGAATCATTTAATAAGACCTATTATTACGATTAAAGCTCCAATAGCCCCGTTAAGGGTCAGCGTCTTTTATCAACTAGATGGAATAGATGATTTCAATTTCTTGCCATTAATTTACTTCACTAGAGTATAAATTTCATATAGGATTGAATAATGACTATATTCCATTCCATAGTAATTCTGCCCAAGGGGAGGTCTTTCACTGCAATCATAGCATTTTCATGCTATGCTTTGCAGCTTTATTAGGGAATTATAGGTGTGGTAGCTTCCCGTTGCTTTCCACACCGATGAAGGCTGATGATGATAATGAGGATGGCTGGATTATTTTCGGGGACCGTTGGGCCCTAAGCTTCCTGACATCTGTCTAACAGGTGAGGAAAAAATCCGAAAAAAAAACCTCACCCAGGAGCCTGTCCCGACCGGGAATCGAACCCGGGCCCGCTGTTCAACAAGGCAGCACGCTACATAGAGACCACAGCGGTGGACAATGCCTATATAATTTTCATTAATTTTTATATTTAAATTCTAGAGCATTCTGTACAAGAATCCATGGCATTGTGTTTTACACTATGGATTTTATTTCAAAATATTAGCAAGTGGATAGATGTGATACCTTTTAGTATGCAGTAAATGACATGAGAGGTATATCAGTGTTTAGCGGAGTTATTGGAAATGAACAGCGGAACACTTTGATCAACGTTACGCATAACCGACCTGGATTTTCTAGTTACCAACCCCACATTAAAAGGCCAGTGTATTATGCTTAAAAATAATGTGTTGTTTTGAAATGTTTACGTACAATTAGCAAGGTGTTTACTTGCAATTAGCGAATTATAGCTTTAAAATGATGGGTTTCATTTACTAGTTATACCTTCAAATCCTCATCTCACACCCTCTCTTTGGTATCCATTTCAATTCACATTTACAACATGCAATTATCATAGTTTACTTCGAAACATTTTTTGCTGTAAACTAGAGTCGAATCCAAAGCATCGAATTTCATGTACCTAATATTGACGAACAATCCGATTGAAATTTGCATCATGAACTGGTATTTATGTTGCAATTTGGCTGATTGGGGTGCATTTGTCGGCAGTTGCTTTTAAATATGGTATTGAATCGTAATTACTCGTTAGCGCTTTTTGATTCAGTACAATTTTGTGTGTAATTTTTAAGGTAAATCAATTCAAATCAGCGTTAGTGCAGTGCTATACAGAAATGAACCTAGGGTCACGTAATTAAAAAATAATAAAAATGCGAAAGCTGTAATCGTATATTTTGGTATTTGATCAGTTACATGCTAAATTTTTCCTCTAGAGATGTAGAGGGGTGCTGAAATTAGAAACTAGATGGGGAGAAAAAAATGCCTGTTTTATTTGATCGTATTCAAAATAGTTTTATTAGAAAGGGCATATTCTTGGAAATTTCACTATCAAGATTAATACAATAATGTTCAGTTTAGATCATGGATACAAGTTTACATGCAAAATCACGAAGTATATGGACAAATAACATATAGTGTCTGAGCAAGTCCATGTTTTAAACTTGTTGAAATACTAACAAATTTGAGTGCAACTTTTATAGTAAATGGGAAAAAAGTTAATAATAATAGTAGTTATAATAATAATATTAATAATAATAATTATTATTATTTTATTTGTTTATATACAGATTTTCAATGTTTACACATTTTTCTGTACCTAAAGTTTTATTTTCCTTCTCCACTCGTTTCTATTAATCCACTCCATGTCCTCCAGTCCTCTTGTTCTCATTCAAGTTCTTATTTCTTGCATCCACGAGTTTCGAGGTCTTCCTTTCCTTCTTCCTTTCTTCTTGCATTCGTCGTACATGCCCATACTAATTCAATTGCTTGTATCTTATATAATCTACTATTGAATATATAATATTCATTTTTTCTCGTATAACAGTATTTCTTATAATGATGATGATGATGATGATAATAATAATAATAATAATAATAATAATAATAGGCAGAATTAAGTTCATGAATCATCTCTTCAATTCAAACCAACACAATTATACAGAGTACAGATTACAATAATTATTATATACACGAGACGAACTACAAAGAATGCTATATAAACTAAATGAAATATCATAAAAAGACAACATGGAAATATCCTCACAAAAATAAAAAACAATGGCCTTCAAGGGTGCTCATCCAGTTCGGACAAAGATAATATTAGAAAATAAACCAATAGAACAAGTATTAACATAAAACTTCCTAGATTGCGAAATATCATACAGCAGAAACAGATATAAATAACAAAATAAATAAGTTTAATTATATAACAGGTACACTAAAAAAACTTTGAAAAATAAAGCCAGGAAAGACTCTACAATGAAATTATACAAGACAATGGCAGTGCATATTATTACTTATGGATCCGAAACATGGACAGTGACAACACAACAATCTGCCAGGATACAAGCTGCTGAAATGAGATTCCTCAGACCAATGGCAGGATATCAAAGAACAGACAAAAAACATAACACAGAAATAAGACAACAACTAAACACAGAGGAATTAAACTCAACAATAGAGAAATACAGAACAAACTGGAAAGAACACTTGGTAAGGATGACTGAGAATAGAATACCAAAAGCAGCATACAACTATTCACCATGAGGAAGAAGAAGTTTGGGAAGACCAAGGAAAATATGGAAAGAGCAGCAATTTGGAGCCGGAACAGGCTAGTAAATAAGCCTAAACCGTGAAGAAGAAGAAGAAGAAGATGATTACATATACATTATAAGAAATCCACTAATTAAGGTTGAAAACAAAACAATTTTGTTTAATTATTAGAAATTACAGAAAAGTCATAATACATTTAAAATACATGAACAAATAAGATATAGAATAATCTATACAGAGCTTGTCTTTTTTAAGGGAAGAAAAAACATAGGAGTGATTGAGAATACAGTTCTCAGGAAACTTTTTGAATCAAAGAGAGATGAATAGACGGAATCGAAAAGTCTACGTAACAATGAGCTGCATGGTATTTATAGGAAACCAGATATAATAAGAACAGTTAAGTCTCATAGACTGCGATGGGCAGGACATGTGGCAAGAAAAGGGGAATGAAAGAGGAGCATGAAGCTTGTTGTAGGAGAAACAGGGAAAACACCCAGCTGGTAGACCAAGAATGAAGTGGGAATAACGTTAACCATGATTTGAGGGACGTAGATTATACAGGGGATGGTTGGAAAACATTAGCTTAGGACAGGGATGTGTGGTGAGCTTATGTCCGCGCGGCCATGAACCTATTGACTCGATAATGCCAGTGAATTAGTTTGTTAGTTTAGTTAGATCCTGTCTTTTATAATGTACACTAACATACTAATAATAATAATAATAATAATAATAACAATAAACAAGAACCACCAATTGAATGAGAATATTAGGATGAAGGTAATATTCACACCATAGTTAAAGCAAATATAAATTTAGATTTATTTTAAATGATTCCAATGTTCATATATTATTCATGTGATTGGTTCGTAGTATATATCTCTCGAAAGAGGACCCTGAAACATCGGACATCATATTTATATTATTATTATTATCATCATTATTATTATTATCATTATTATTATTATTATTATTATTATTATTATCGTATCATTATTGTTATTACCCTATAAAATGTTGTTTGTACATGACATTTACATTGCTACATTTATTGTATCTTTAACTGTTTATAATTAGTATAGTGTAGGCCTATATCTATATTTGTCGAATATTTATTTGTATTTGTGCAGGTTGAGTGGAAGAGAGGGCCTTATGGCCTTAACTCTGCCAGAATAAATAAAGTATTATTATTATTATTATTATTATTATTATTATTATTATTATTATAATGTTCGGCATATGCTGATTTCGTGTGTTTATGGGAAGTAAATTTAGTATTTATCGTGTATCTGGGAAAAGTAGTTTGAAATATAGTATGTTGTAAAAAGGTATAATGAATTACGACATGCACGGGGGCACGCCGTAGCGTAGTGGTTAAGGCACTGCGCTACAAGCCGGAAGGTCGAGGGTTCAAGTTCCAGTGGGGTCAGGATTTTTAAACTGACCCAAAACCTCTGACAGCACTATGGCTCTGGGATCGACTCAGTCTCTAACTTAAATGAGTACCAGACACTTGTTCTGGGGTAAACGCGGCCGTCACGCAGGGCTGGCAACCCGGCTGACATCGAGTGCCGATTGTCCAGAAAAAGTGGGAGCCTTAACCTACTACTACCCCAAGGGCCTCCTGAGGCCTGTAGTGGGTTTACTTTACTTTACTTTACTTTACTTTACTTTACTTTACAAACGTAACTAAAGTGTTCATCATTCTTGTGTGATTTTATGAAAAGCAAGATACAATAAGTTATTTGAGCATGTAAGATTTAAGTAAATTTTAGACTTTCATAAGATGGAAGCAAAATTTAATATATTTTTTTAATTGCATGAAAGTATAGATACTTGTAGAGTTACAGTATGTTAAAGAATACTACGGGGAGTGAAGAGAAGATATGGATTTACCATTATATCTACAAGTGCATCTAAAGGTATAACCACTGGAGAAAACATTCGCATCAATAAATATTTCCTTTAGGCCTATTTGTTTTCCCTGCATTATTTGTTCAATAAAGTTAGCATGGACAGTAACGCCGCTATTGGGGAAGAGAATCTCTCATTAAATGTTGTTTATACTCAGATGGTTCATTCCAACCGCTCATATTCTCATAAGTAACTATGTTCATAATTCTTGCGCACGTTTTATTTGTGGTATTCATAAATTTGTCCATATTATACCGCCCTGGAACAATTATCGTGGCTTTGTCTAATGCCTTGTTGTCAATTTTGCATGATCACATGATGAAAGTAAAAAATTAAATTTTACCTGTTGGTAGGTGCCGTCGTCCTCAACTTTGTTAAAATATTGTATATAAATGTGCTGGAGAATTTAAATGTCCTTAGCCATCTAGCAGTGTCAGAAATGTTGGAGTAAACAACAACAAATAACGGAAACTCAACCTGCAGAAGATGGAAGATAACTTCCGAAAGCGCTCCAGTTAATTTTATATACAATATTTTAACAAAGTTTAAGATGACGGCACCTACCAACAGGTAAAATTTAATTTTTAACTTTCATCATATGACTTCACCTCAACGGAATTTGATATGAATTTGACTAGTATTGATTGCATGATCATGCCAAGTTTGTCAAACAAAACGTTGCGTGTGTACGGAAAATTGGACGTTTTGCATGAACTGAATGAGGTTTGACAAACTCGTTAAAGGCTGATGGGCTGGAGCTTTGTATACAAGCTCAACGGTGGACTGTCCCAAAGACTGAGTACAAGTTTGATTAGTGTAGCCGCACGATTTTGTGTCAGTCTTATTTGATCATGCAAGACTGACGACAAACGTTACGTATAGACCAGGCCAAGAGATCGTAGGACTGTCCATTCCCTATCCCTTTTCTATTATATACCCCTGAAGACGAGATACATATATTAGGAAAATGTAACGATTTAAAATATTGGAGATGTCAGTTATTACCGGAAAGATTTCTAAATTCAATTCGTGAAAGATTGGCATGCTACGAGTTAATGGTAAATCCAGAAAATTGGATAAACTTGGGTACATTTTTGGACAAAACGCGGAAAATAAGAACAATACTCATTCATGAATAAATACATGTTATCAAAATGCAATACCATTAATTCTTAACAATTCTACATAACTTAATTAACTTAATTAATGTATAATGTTATTTATTGTATTATTATGTAATTGTGTTTTTTATGTAATTGTAATATTATTGTTTTCTTTTTGTTTTTCTTTATACTATTACCAAATATTACTTTATTGTAACGGACTGTCAACAGCACGTATGGCGTACTGCCCGTGCGACCCATATTTGTAAATAACATTGTATATATCTTACTTTTAGTCTAATAAAGTCATATTACTACTAAATACTTCAAACATCTTTTTTTTATTATTTATCATGCAGCTTCATTAGACTCCGACACACATAACATAACACAAACGACATATAAAATTTGACAAATGAATCATGTTATCAAAGTTCTAACTACACTATCTTACAGTTTTTTTTAAAGAATGGCTTAGTTTTGTGTTGTGGCACTCGCTCTACTGACATCAATGGTATCTACTCCCCTTTCCACACGTGAGAATCCCTGTGATTCTGTTCGGTTTCATTATTACGCCATCCTGTGATTGTTCGTTCTAACTCCCCTGCAGTTCATTTCCGATCACGTGCTTAATGAGATCAGGAACACTTTCAGGGCAGCTGCCCCTACAGTCAGTTCTCTTTTATTTTCCAGACCCTTTTTCTAGAAGATCCACATACATCGTAAATATCTCCTCCAAATTATCTACGAAACTATTGTAATTTATACAACAACTCGCTTCGAGCTATACTTTAATTAGACCAATCCGATTTCATTTCTAGGCGGCTCCGTGGCGTAAGCGCCTCACACCGGTGGGGTCCCAGGATCGAGTCTAGGTCACTTTATGTGGGTTTCGTGGTGGATGAAACTTAGCTTGGGCAGGTTTTTCTCGCGGTTTCTCCAGTTTTCCCCTGCCACAATTTCATTCCACCATTTCTCCATACTCATCTCATTCATTTCATTTCGTTCATCTGCCCCCATGATGGCGCGTCAGGCGTGGTCGGCCGGCACCCTTCTCATTCACAGACCTCTATACAGGGGACTCATATCATCTCATCCCTCGACCCGACCCTGAGTTGGACACGAGTTGAGGATATTTACTTTTTTATTTTTAGATTTAATTTCTGCTAAACGATTTTTTTGCCCACATAATCGAGAAGAACTGCAGGAACTTAAACCTCGGTAGTTATCAAAATAAGCGTTTCAAAAGTGATGATTCAAAATGTAGGTATGAGAATCAAGACATTCAAATAAACATTGTTCCGGAAATTAACCGGTTACGAAAAGTAATTTAAGTGGTTGGAGCTCGCTGAATATTAAGTAGGACCCTACTAATTCCATAAAACAGTGGAAACTTTATTTACTTACTTACTTACTTACTCACTGGCACTATCGAACCCGTAGGTTCATGGCCGCGCGGACATAAGCTCTCCATACATCCCTATCCTGAGCTAATGATTTCCAATCATTCCCTGTTTAATCTACTTCCCTCAAATCATAGTTAATGTTGTTCTCCCACCTCATTCTTGGTCTACCAACTGGGCGTTTTCCTTCTGGCTTTCCTACAAGAAGTTTCCATGCACATCTTTCATTCCCCATACGCGCAACATGTCCTGCCCATCGCAGTCTACGAGACTTAACTGTTCTTATTATATCTGGCTTCCTATAAAGACCATGTAGTTCATTGTTATGTAGTCTTCTCCATTCACCTGTCTGTTCATCTCTCTTTGGTCCAAAAATGTTCCTAAGAACTTTATTCTCAAATACTCGTAATCTCATTTCCTCCCTTAAAGTAAGAGTCCATGTTTCGCACCCATATAATATAACTGGTAGAATAATAGTTTTATATATTTTCAGCTTAACGTTTTTTGAAAGGAGTTGGGACATCAAAGTCTCTGCAATGCATAATAGCATGCATTTCCAGAATTGAGCCTATGTTTAATTTCTTTGTGCATCTCATTCCTGTTTGTGATTATTGTTCCTAGGTATTTTAATTCAGCCACTTCCTCAAAATTTCCCTCATTTGTCATTAGCTGTCCATTTCCATTATATACTGAATATCTACGTGTGACCATATATTTAGTTTTATTGATATTTACTTCCAGTGTTAATTTCTTAGTGTTACTCAATAGTGTGTGCGTGTTGGCCTTTAGTATCTCCTCGCTATCGGCCAGTAGTACTACATCATCAGCATAAACTAACAGCTTATTAATACCATTCAGTTGTAGGCCTTCCTCATTCTCTAAAGATTTAATGGCATGCTCTAGTACAAAATTAAATAGTAGAGGAGATAGTGCATCTCCTTGCTTCAACCCATTCTGGATTTCAAAAGTGTCTGAAAACTGTTTGCCTACACGCACCCTACTCTTTGAGCCATTTAGACACATTCGTATAAGTCTAACTAACTTTTTAGGAATTCCGAACTCCAGCAGGATACTATATAACTTCTCCCTCTTAATTGAATCATATGCTTTTTTGAAGTCTACATATAGTTGATGTACAGTACCATTATATTCCCATTTCTTTTCTAAAATCCGTCTTATACTAAAAATCTGATCTGTTGTAGACCTGTTTCTTCTAAATGCACATTGATGATCTCCTACAATGTCATCAATATAGGGAGTAAGTCTGCTTACTAATATATTTGTTAGAATTTTGTACGAAGTTGAAAGTAATGAGATGCCCCTGTAGTTGTTGCAATCAGTTTTATCTCCTTTCTTATAAATTGGTACGATAATTTATTCCTTCCATTCATCTGGAGCTTCTTTTTCCCAAATCATACTAAGCAACCAGCGTATCTTGTCGATCAATTTTTCTCCCCCTGATTTTATCAGTTCTGCTGGGATCTCATCTGAACATGATGCTTTATACATCTTCAATTTTTCAATTGCCATTTCAACCTCTAATGCACTTGGCTCTGCGACTAACATTTCTGCTGTCTGTAACTTATCCTCCTCAATGTCCTGTTCTGTATGTACATTTAATAGCTGATTAAAGTAACTTTTCCATCTATTTAATATACTCCTAGAATCTGCAATCATATCCCCATTTTCATTCCGAATTATGTTTGTTCTAGCCTGAAACCCCTTCTTCTCTATACTAATTCCCTGATATAATTCTCTAATGTTCCTATTTTTTGCATTCATTTCAAGATCATTAATCTTCTCTCTCAAATATTCAATCTTTTTACTCTTTAGTAACTTGGTGGTTTCCCGTCTAACACTATCCAATTGCTCTAAATTTACCTCATTTGGCTCGTGTAACCATTTCATTTTTGCTAGCTTTCTTTTCTTTACAATGTCGGCACATTCCTCATTAAACCATTTCTTGTTTTGCCTCTTTTTTAAACAACCAATGCTTTCTGATGCTGACAATTTAATAGTATCTCTTATGGCCTCCCATTCTTTATTTATATCAGTTTCTTCTTTGTTTGCCACATTGTCATCTGACGATTCCAGTACTTCAAATCTATTAGCAATTTTGATTTGGTATTCTTGCCGCATTTCATCATTTTTCAAGTTTTAAAATTCATATTTTACAGAATCATCTTTAGCGTTTGTTCCTCTCATAAGCGATAGCCGTTGTCTGATTTTCACTCTGACCAGATGATGATCTGAATTGCAGTCTGTCCCTCTAACTGATCTAACATCAATGATGCTACTGTGCCAGCGTTTATCCACTAATACATGATCTATCTGGTTCCTAGTTTCCCCATCTGGGGACGTCCAGGTGTATTTATGAATATCCTTATGCTGAAATGTTGTGCTCTTAACAATGAGATTCTTCGATGTGGTAAATGTGACTAATCTAACCCCGTTGTCGTTACTATCTTCATGAAGACTGAATTTGCCTATTGTTGGTTTGAATATATCTTCCTGCCCCACTTTTGCATTAAAATCTCCTAAGACAATTTTCATATGATATCGTGAAAGGCTATCAAATAAGCATTCTAATTCTTCATAGAACTCATCCTTGATCTTGTCATCTTTATCTTCTGTGGGGCATGTACATTTACAATTATAAAATCATGTTGTTTACCCTTTAGAATTATGTATGATATCCTATCACTAACAAACTTAATATCTCGGATAGCGGATAGGATCCTCCTTCTGACTAAAAAACCCGTTCCAAATGCAGGTCTTTCTGCACCCCCATAGTATAATGCAAAGCTTCCTGATTCCTGATTACCTACTCCTGGCCACCTAACGTCCTGTAAAGCGACTATATCCAAGGGTGATTTATCTAATTCCCGCGTTAATATCTCTAGTGCCCCGCTATTGTATAAAGTCCTAACATTCCAAGTTCCTAGGAACATGTCCCTGTGTTTGAGCCTTTGGCATGGGTTCCCTGAAGTAGTCCCCGCCCGGAGAACCGAATGGGGGACTATTTGACCTCCGGAAAATTTTACCCCAGATGAACCCATGTCCGCATTTCTTGACGGTTGTATTTTTACGGTGAAAGATCGTCACTCTTTCGCCCAAGGTACTATTTTCGTCTGGCTTATCACCTTCGACCAGTCCGGCATGGGTAACCCTATCGGCAACAATGCTACCGCCGGCATAGCTCTCAGGATCATTTAAGCACGCAAGCCACTCCACCAAGACAAGGTAAAGATACCATGGAGGGGGAAAATTTATTTAGTTTTGTCAATTGCGAAGACAAGCACAGTATTATAGTGCAAACCGAAACAATCACAGGTGCTTCAATAAACGCTGATCGACAAATTAACTGTTCATAATGTAGGTAGGTACCGGTACTCGAGTGATCCAACATTTTACTAATGGCTGGTGATTAAATTGGAATCTTAATTTTAAACCTTGAGATTTGTTCAGGCATGTACAGTAACTTGATTTCCTCCCATGTTACTGCTTCAGTTAGTATCTTAGTATTGATCAAGCGTCCAATATCGTGGCCTCGGTAAAGTGTCGTTGCCTCATACGCAGGGGACTCTGTTTCTGTATTCGGTCGGGCCAAGTTTAGTTGGTGTGTGTGTGTGTTTTTTTTTCTGTCTGTAAGACAAATGGGGTATAAGTGTTATGACTCGACACAGGAATCTTCAGTTTTGGAGAAAAATGAAACAGCAGATGCTCTCCGAATGCCCTATCGAATCCGTACGTTCACGCAGCTAATGTTTTGCAATCATCCCCTGTATAATCTAATTCCCTCAAATCATGGTGAATGTAATTCTCCCATTTCATTCTTTGTCTACAAACTGGAAGTTTTCCCTCTGGTTTACCTACAAGCTTTCATGACCCTCTTCCACTCCCCATTCGTGCCACATGTCCTGCCCATCGTAGTTTACGAGACCTAACTGTTCTTATCATATCTGGTTGCCTATAAAGATCATCTCCGAAGATTGCGTAATAAAATATTTCGAAGCATTAATAAACACTGTTTAATATACTGATGTTAAATTCAAACATGTCGCCATGAGGACAGGTCATGAGTCCCGGAAATATACAAAATCATGTTTTGTGATTTTTAATTTGTGTACTTAGAATTACTGATATACTGCAGTCTATATCTGAGTACTACTAAAGGCCTTAACTCTGCCAGCTAAAATATAGGTATTATTATTAGTATTACTATTAATTTTATTACTATTATTGCTATTATTATTATTATTATTATTATTATTATATTCTTCTTCTTCTTCTTCTTCTTCTTCTTCTTCTTCTTCACGGGCTAGGCAAAATTCCTGTTCCGCCTCACAGTTGTTCTGTCCTTATTTTCACTGACCTTCCTACATTTCTTGAACCTCTTGGCTTGTAGTTAAATGCTGCTTTTGGTATTTTACGTTCATTCTTTCTACATGTCTAAACCATTTTTCTCTATATTCTTTAATTTTATCATTCAATGGATATATATATTTAACTTTGTTCTTATATCTTCATTCATTATCCGATCCATCTTGTGCAGCCTTTTGTTCTTCTAAGGAAGTTAATTTCTACGCCTTATTATTATTATTATTATTATTATTATTATTATTATTATTATTATTATTATTATTATATTGAGATATAAGGAGCTTAGATGACAAGTAGCGTAACTCGACTTTTTCTTAAATTGGAGTTACTGTTATCAATTAGAGATACGGAGGAGTATAGTTTCAGTGTTTTAAGAGAGTAACTCAGTATTAAAACGTTAAGCCCAAATGGTCCTTGAACATCATCTGGACATCATGATCATCCATTTATCATATTCGTTTTGATTAGTGTGAATAACGGGTCTTGTCTTAAATATTCGTGTTATCTCGTAGGTGGCCCTGGCATTGATCTTAACACTCATCCAGAGATGCTCTTAAGCCATTGTGTGGTAAAAAAATATATGTGTGATCCAGAAATTACAAATCCTCTCCCGAGAGGTCATACCTCTGTAAAGCCCGGATGACATAGCGCATGTAAAAGTACGTACAAAGAGGCAGGTCAAACTAAAGACAGAGTACTGAGTAAGGCTCAATCAGAAAATAAAAACATTAACTGGTAGCCGGTTAATTTCCGGACACATATTTATTTAAACTTTTTTTGGTTCTCTTCATTCTTACTTCACATCGCTACATTTTGGATCTTCACTTTTGAAACACTCTGTATATACCTGGAAGTAATAAGTTTTCATCCCCTGAAACAACGAAAAATAAAAGTCGGACAAGAGAAGAGTAGATTATATGTACAGACATTACGCGGATAGCTGAAGGCATTCAACATTAACTGAATAAGAGGATTCAGAAATTTCAACGCTCCGTATTATGGCAACATTGGCGTTCCTATTACTATCTTAATCACAAATTTAGGCCCTAACGATTCACGTTCTGTCATTCTCTGAATGCTTTATGTGCTATTTAGGAAGAATTTCTGAACATAGAATAACACAATAAGCTAACTCCCAGTAAAGCATATTAACTAACTCACTGGCATTATCGAATCCGTATGTTCATGCCCCGCTGATATAAGTTCTCCATACTACCCTATCCTGAGGTAAAGTTTTCCAATCATCCCTACATAATCTACTTCCTTCAAATCATGGTTACAGACATTCATCACCTTATTCTTGGCCTGCCTACTGGGCGCCTTCCCACTAATTTTCCTACAAGGAGTTTTAATGCCCCTCTTTCATTCCTCATTCATGCCACATGCCTTACACATCGTAGTCTACGGGACTTAATTTTCTTATTATATCTTTGTTTCACTAGTAAGTTACTTGTGTTAATTTGCTGGAAACGTTCAACAGTTTGTCACAAACAAAGCAGACCACTCTTATGATGTAGGGAAAATCGTTGCGCCTCACACAATAATATTTATGGGGAAAATTAATCAGTGATGACAATGTTATAACATGACTTTTGTCTCATGAGTACCAGTAGTTTTACTTAATGCATTTTTTGCCGTGTTTTCAAATATTTCTCCATCACCCACAGTTTTTTTATATCAATTTCAATTAATGGATTTAAATAATTATTTTTTTTAATAAATGTTTTTTCGTCCATTTGTTCATTGTAAAATAAACCAAATGAGCTAACTCAAGAGATTTCAGCTATGGAAAAGAGATATCAAGGCAAATGGAATCCTTGTATGCTGGCCGATTATTGTTGGACCATCAAGAGGGATTCTCCACAGGCGAAATATAACAGAAAATCGTCATTTCTTACTTTCTAGGTGAGCCCGAATGTTCGAATATTGTGTAGGTACGAATGTAGAAAATATTAAAGTGTTTGAAATTATGAATTCCTGGTTCTTGGAAACCTTGCGTGATGGAGAAAAACCGATAATATATTTGAATTCAGGAGAAAATATACTATCAGAATCACATATTTTTCTTTCTCAGACAAAAAAAGAGTTTCTTTCTTGTTGCTCAGTGTAATTTAAAGACTTTTTGGCTACGATTTCCTGTTGGATTGAATTCCTGGTTGAGGACTTTTCCCCCTAAACTATAAGATAAATATTAGGATATAGGAAACACAATGTACCTAAAAAATCAAAGCATCAGAATTATAAAACATATTAATACAAAATCAAGTAAAGTCAACAGAAGCATAATGTCTATATCACAACGAAAGAATCAGATCATACATTAGTTGAAGAGTGTCTTTCAAGGGGTCGCGATACATAGTTGCATCAACCAGTTTAAGAGTCCAGATATTGTTAATTTGTTGGAATATTTAGAGAGATCACTGTGACACCAAGGGTGAATTATCTCAATTCCGCATTAATATTTCTAGAGCCTCACTACTATATATAACATCCTAACATTCCATGTTCCTAGCAGCATATCCCTGTGTTTGATCCTTTAACATAGATTCCCTAAAGTAGTCCTGACAGGAAAACCGAATGAGGGACTATTTTACCTCAAGAATATTTTAACCCCAGTGTAACCCATTTCCGCGTTTCTCGACAGTTGTATTTTTACTGCAGAGGATCGTTACTCTTTCTACCAAGATTTTTTTTTCGTCTGGCTTATCGCCTTCGATCTGTTCGGCAAGGTAACCCTTTCGGCAGCAATATTACCGCCGGCATAGTTCTCGGGGTCATGTAAGCATGTAAACCACTGCACCACGACAAGGTAAAGATACCATACATGACATTAATAATATTTTTTGCGCGATAGTGCGTTTTGTCGTATTTACTGCAATGGCGACCATGATTGAAAGTTCAACTTCCTACATTTCGGGATTGCCAACCTAAACAGCTATACTATAATATTACATTTACACCCACGTGCGGGAAGTAAAACCACTGCCCTCTATGTATACTACGTACAATGTATATACAAAAAATATCCAAAAGGTAGTGTTAATATACATTATAAGAAACAAATTACTGCATTTTAAATGAACTGAACTTTATTTGAAATAATATAAAACAATAAATACGTACTTGCGGCCATTTTATCAATAATGGTCTCACGGCCTCCTGTACTTTCAACTAATAAACATTTCCCACACTGTTAACGTTACTCAATTGTTTAATGAACGCACATATTTCCAACAAAGATGTTATTATTTTACTATTATTTATTATTTTGAAAACACCAACGGGCAAAAAATAATGTACAACGCACGTTTGTGAAGTGTTTTACAGAATCTCGGAAATTAAAAACCGAGCAATCTCGATTCTGTAAATACCACTTCCCAACCTTGCATCGTAATATATTAATATTATTATATTGAACTGGGCGAAATATTCCCGAGTATGAAGATTTTCAGGCTCGTAAAAGATCCTTAAGCCTGAATAAAAAAAGACCTCTAAGCAAAATTTACCGACCTCATCATCCTAGTAACAACTCAGTTGCCTGCTAGATGCCTCATTGGGTTGGTACGTTGACCACATACCATTCATGATATATATGGGCAAATAAGCGTAATTAAATTAACTTAAGCTAGTAACTCCTAACAAAGGAGAGGCTAAGCTCAACCTTGGGCTTACGCCATTGTACATGTTTACAGTTACATTGTGAAAAACATGGCCTTAACTGCAGCAGGCTAAATAAATAAATAAAAATACATAATTTAAGCTAAACAATTATTAAAATTAGGATATGGAGCGATTAAACATGTTTCAAAACTCGCCAGTTGTAGTTTTTCATAATAATGCTGAATTTCAACTGAAAATGTATCTCACGCAGGCGGATTCTCCGCAAATAATATTACCCTCACAGATTTCAGAGATGCTTGATAGTAATGGAGACGAGCATGACCTCGGAGTTGGCTTCTGCTAATCGATCCAGGCATGTTTGTAAACGCTTGCACACCAAGCACTGACAGTTTCCGTCAAAATCGAGAATATGCGAGCACACGTGTAGACTGATGATGTCAGTGCTGCATCATCCCATCATCATGACTGTCGTTAAAACAACTGAGTATCCTCTTCAGTCGCTATGTTTTCTATGCGATAAATAATCAGTTTAACTTCTTCTCACTCTAAAAAAAAACAAAATCGAGAGATCACGTTGATTACTTATATCATGTTACATTACAAAATACCAAACAGACTCTAGCAACCGCCATGTTTGCTTCGTTGCATGTACAGCTTTGTACATACCTACAGGTTTACAGGTACGGCGAGTGTTTAGCCGCTATTATAGCCGACATGCTGGCAAAACGAGGAGCAGTGTGTTTACAGCAACCTAATTTAAACACATCTTATCGCTCAGCAATAAACTGTATCAAACAAATGATAAAAAACACATTCTCGACCAATCTTCAGATCCGAATTAAAGAAAAACAGTGGAAAAACACCATACACACTACACCAGATGCACCTCGAAAGGAAGCTGTAGCATATTTTCGACTAAACACAGGACATGATTGTCTTGCAGCTCATCTACATCGGATTGGAATCTACATAAGTCCTCATTGCCCACTGTACTCCACGAACACCAACATGGACAGAAACCACCTGCTACAGTGTCAGGCACTTCACTCTGCTACGCTGAAGGATAGATACTGGGAAGCAAGAGCCAAACTTTCTGTTTTGCTATAATGTTCTATTGTATTATTGTATATATTTATTGTATATATTTTTGTTTACTCATAATTATGGACAATGACTTCTGTCAAGTCCCCTGCATTTGTATAAATAAATAAATACTATAAAACCAATAGGTGTAGCAGTTCATCAGAAATGAAAATTTAAAAATCATATTAAATTTAGGCGTAGCAGCTCACGCCGGTATTAGCTAGTTATAAATAAATCCGTAACTCAACTCTCCTGGATACAAAAATTATTCTGTGCGATAAAACCATCGACGGTAAAGACTCATAATTAGGGAGCGGATTTTTATGTACTAAAAGTTAAGATTTGCAACATAGTATAATGAGAAGTTAGGCTTATGACTGTCTTTTATTTTGGTTCCACATACAAACAGTTGAATAGTATAATGAGAAGTAAGACTTTTGACTGTCTTTTATCTTGTTTCACACACAAACAGTTGAATAATATATTGCAATCTTATCTTTTATTACATAAAAATCAGCTCCCTACTCATAATAATAATTAGTGACGCCCTATTGTGCCTTTCGCTTACCACTAGCATAAATACATCAGTTGGCCTTGGATTTTCAGTGCGACAGATTCAAAGAGTAAACACTCATTTTCCTTCATGAGAATGAGTAAACTTCGTTCCAAACTCTATACACGTATCTCACAATCGTACTCGAAACACTGTAATGTAGGACATCATCATCATCATCAACAAGGATTAAGCCCAATGGCCTGTTCCGATCTCATTGTAGGTCGAATTGGTTACTCCATCTCTTCAATGGTCTTCCCAACAATCTTCTCCCTTTTGGTTTATAATTATACATTCTTCTTGGTATGCGCTGTTCATTCATTCGTAATACGTGCTGAAGGTAAGCATTTTGATAGTATTTTATTCTTTCACAGAGATTAAATATATTAAGTTCTGTTCTTATATCTTCGTTTTTCTTTCTATCGGTCCTTTGGTATCCTGCTATTGCTCTCAACATCTTCATTTTCTGCAGCCTCTATTTGTTTACTATCTGCGTTTGTTAATGTCCAGGTTTCACATCCATAGATAAGAGATGGAACTGCCAATACTTTTGTAAACTTTTAAACTAGTTTCTTTTCTAGTTTTATTCAATAAAGTTCGTTTAATTGTGCCACATAGATAATTGAATCGTATTTTAGTGTGTTTATCTAAATTTCTATCATTACCTAAATGACATCCCAAATAATTAAAATTCTGAACTTGGTCTATAATTACATTGTTTATCACTATTTTTGTTCTTATTGCACATTTTTCTTTCAGAGCTAATATTTTTGTTTTAGATGTAGATATTCTTAAATTGTATTTTAGATAGATATTTAAAGTATAAAGGAATTGTTGTAAAGCATTTTCTGATGCTGTCATTATTACTTGATCGTCTGGAAAAAGCAGATTTGTCAATACACTATTTATATTACTTTGTTCTTGCCATTCATTTATGACGTGGTCCAAGTATACATTAAATAATACTGGTGACAACGGACACCCTTGTCTTACTCCCTAGTTTATTTCTATTTTCTGCTTACTAATTTTATCTCCGCAGGCTAATTTGAAATTTGCTTCTATATATAAACTCTGAATGGCTCTTATAAGTTGTTGAGGTTTTTTTTTTCATTTCTAATATATTCCATAATTTATTTCTACTTACACTATCAAATGCTTTAGTATAATGAACAAAAGCTATATACGTGAGTAAATTAAATTATTTTCTTTCTTCTATCGATTGGGCCATTGTAAAAATGCAATCTATAGTTGACCTACCCTTTCTAAATCCATTTTGTTCCTCACGTAATGTAGGATATTATAACCATTAAATCAATAGAGACGTCAAAAGTGGGAATTTTTATGTTATGCATTTTGAAGTCAGTCAAACTCTCATGGAACAGAGGTAATGCTCTTGCTTTATGTCTGGTCGCCGTGGCGTAAGTCGGTAATATCCCACCTTCCACTCCGGGGACCCGGGTTCGATTCATGGGGGGTAGGGGACTTTTTTAAATCTCCACCTTGGGTTTGGCTGTCTATGTGATGTCTGTATTGTATGTGTGATTAATGTAAAATGCTAACTAATGTTAAAACAAAGAGGTGAAACACTGTAAACTAAAGAAAACAAGAAAGAACAAAAAATCAGCTTAAAAAAAAGGACCAACAATGATGGAGAGTGTATCTTGGAACCTTGTACGGAGTAACAATACTATCAGAAGAAATCTGTCACTGACCGAAGTACTTACTTTGAAGTTGGGATTGTGTAAAAGCATTTTTTTTTTTTGTGTAGAACGTTTAAACTTGGTTTATTTTTTACCGTAATATTCTCCTTCATTATACCGCATGGTGGTGATGTGGTGGAAATTTCATTTAAGCAATATGCTAACTAGTTCGAGTAAAGTAAAATTTTCTTCTTCGATATTTTGATTCTAACATTTTTTATCTCTTGGTATAATATCAACAATTAAAAGTAAAAGAATATAGTGGTAGTGACATGTACTGTAATGTACGGAACAATTAGCAAATTCATATAACTTTTTTTAAATTATTAATTACCAGAAAAAAAATCCAAATAAAATATGTGTATCGCAACAACCTGCCAATTTTACCTCGTACACGGATAACTTTGATAAGTAATTTTGAAAGCCTATTTAAGAGATGGTAAAACTATGGCTCAGTGAAGAAATTTATATTATTAATTAGAATTACAATATGGTGTTCGTTTATGATATTCAACTGTATTATGTAGACATTTATTTCAATTGAATAGGTAGTCTTATCTGTATTTACTCTGCATGGGGAAATTGTGTCCGTGATCGTGTGTATATTTATACATGTGTGTTTATGTGTATGCATGCATGTATGTGTGTATGCATGCATGTATGCGTTTATGCATGCATGCATGTATGCATGTATGTGTGTATGCACGCATGTATGCATGTATGCATGTATGCATGTATGCATGTACGCATGTAAGCATGTAAGCATGTACGCATGTATGCATGTATGCATGTACGCATGTACGCATGTACGCATGTACGTACGTATGTATGCATGTACGCATGTACGTACGTATGTATGCATGTACGCATGTACGTACGTATGTATGCATGTACGCATGTACGTACGCATGTATGCATGTACGCATGTACGTACGCATGTATGCATGTACGCATGTACGTACGCATGTATGCATGTACGCATGTACGTACGCATGTATGCATGTACGCATGTACGTACGCATGTATGCATGTACGCATGTACGTACGCATGTATGCATGTACGCATGTACGCATGTATGCATGTACGCATGTACGCATGTACGCATGTACGCATGTACGCATGTACGCATGTACGCATGTACGCATGTACGCATGTACGCATGTACGCATGTACGCATGTACGCATGTACGCATGTACGCATGTACGCATGTACGCATGTACGCATGTACGCATGTACGCATGTACGCATGTACGCATGTACGCATGTACGCATGTACGCATGTATGCATGTATGCATGTATGCATGTATGCATGTATGCATGTATGCATGCATGTATGCATGCATGTATGCATGTATGCATGTATGTATGCATGCATGTATGTATGTATGTATGTATGTATGTATGTATGTATGTATGTATGTATGTATGTATGTATGTATGTATGTATGTATGTATGTATGTGTGTGTGTGTATGTGCGGGTTCTATTACAAGTTTGTTTTGTAGGCTAAATTTTAATTGTACAAAGGACGAAGTCGCAATACAATGAGGTATATATAGACCGGTACATGATTGAGAGAAAGGGAGAGAGAATTTGTATACATTTTTTATATGCGTAGATGTGTGTGGATATATATTTAATGTAAACTTAGATACACACACACACACACACACACACACACACACACACACACACACACACATATATATATATAAATATATATCATCATCATCATGAACAAATTCGTTTTAGGCCATATGGCCTGTACGGTAAACCTAGTGAAGATGGTCTTGATCTTTCCACCGATGTTTTTGTCTTCCTTGGTCCCTATGTCCAGTTGGGGTATATTGGAATGCCAATTTTGGAAGTCTATTTCTTGCCATTCTTCTCAGATGATTTTTCCATTCTTGTTGGTATCTTTGGATATCTTCATTTAAACTTGCTACTCCAAGTTTTCCTCTGATAGTAGTGTTCCTTTGGTGATCCAGTCTATTAACTCCTAACAATGATCGTAAGAAGCGCATTTGGCTTACTTGAAGTTTATGAGAGTTTCTTTTATTTAAAATCCAAATTTCACTTCCGTATTTTAGAGCAGCTTTTGATGTGACGTTATGTAATCTTAGTTTTATCTCTGTCCTCATCTGTTTACCAAAATGTCTTCGTATTACCCCATTCATTTTATTATATTTTTGTAATTTTGAATCAATGTCACTCTTATACTCTGCAAATACACTTCCTAAGTAAGAGAAATCTGACACTTGTTCTATAATTTTTCCATCAATCTCAATTTTCACCCGTTGTATGTTTTTTTCCACACATTGCCATTGTTTTGGATTTTGATGTGGAAATTTTCATATTATATTTGCTGGCAATTTTGAATAATTGATATGCTGCTATTTGTAAGCTATCTTCGGAATCTGATAATATTATTTGATCATCAGCATATAATATTGTTTGAATTATTTTATTCCTAGTTATTGAAATTCCACTGTTTACTGTTTGTTTCCATTCTTGCACTATTCTGTTAATATATATATATATATATACATATATATATATATTAAATAAGAGTGGAGATAGTCCACATCCTTGTCGAACACCTTTGCCTGCGTTTATGTGTTCTGTTATTTCTCCATCTGGTAATTTAATTTTGATTTTAGCTTTGTATGGCTCGTATTACATGTGAGTGTATATGTTCTTCATGCAGTATCTGCCAAAGTTTATCTCGGTTTACATTATCATATGCCTTTTCATAATCTATAAATAGTATGTACAGTGGGAGATTAAATTCTCTCCTTTTTTCCATAATTTGTTGCAGGGTAAATATTGCATCTATAGTGCTCCTCCCTTTTCTAAATCCACATTGTTCTTCTTCCAAAAATGTTTCAGTACTTACTGATAACTTATTTTTAATTATGTTGGCATATAATTTAGATGCAGTTGGGAGTAAGGTAATGCCTCGGTAGTTATCACATTTGTTTTTCTGACCTTTTTTATGTATATTAATTACTAGACCCGTTTCCCAATCCGTTGGAATATTAAGACAATGCCAAATATTGTTAAAAAGTTCTAATAGTTTCTCTTTCAAGGCAGTTCCTCCATACTTAAAAAGTTCTAAATTTAAATCATCTAAACCTGGACTTTTCCTGTTCTTGGCCTTCTTTAAAACTTCTTCTAGTTCGTCCATTGTTATGTCTGGTTTTTCTATTTCATTATATATATATATATATATATATATATATATATATATATATAGTAGTAGTAGGACTTTATTAGACAAAAGTAAGATATTTACAATATTATTTACAAATATGGGTCGCACGGGCAGTAAGCCGTACGTGCTTTTGACAGTCCGTTACAACAAAGAAATAATTGCCACTAGTGTAAAGAAAAATAAACAACAAAACAAAAAAAAAGCAATAACATTACAATTACATAAAGAAAACGCAATAATATTACAATTAAATAATAACACAATAGCATTATACACTAAAAAAAGCAATAACATTACAATTACATAAAGAAAACACAGTAATATTACAATTAAATAATAACACAATAGCACTATACACTAAAAAAACCCGTCACATTGCAATTACTTAAGAAAACACAGTAATATTACAATTAAATAATAACACAATAGCATTATACATTAATTAATTTATATATAATTATTAAGAATTAATGTTATTGCATTTTGATAACATATATTTATTCATGAATGAGTGTTGTTCTTATTTTCCGCGTTTTGTCCAGAAATTTACCCAAGTTTATCCAATTTTCTGGATTTACCAATAACTCGTAGCATGCCAATCTTTCCCGATTTGAATTTAGAAATCTTTCCGGTAATAACTGACGTCTCCAATATTCTAAATCATTACATTGTCCTAATATATATATATATATATATATATATATATATATAGTTCTCTTGGAACACAAATAGGGCCGAACAGCCAAACAGGCCCGTATGCACTGATAATAATGTAAATTTATGGGCATTTTTCTAAATGTGTGGATAAAAATGGAATATATTATTACACACTAATTCTTATTTATTTATTAAATAAACAATATGGATTTTCATCAGGTAAACTCCAAATAAATTCATTACTTAATTCTTCTTTAATCATTCATATAAAGGAATTTCATCGTTTCTAAAATTAGTGTATCATGGTATAGTTTAATGGCATGTAGTAAGCTTATATACTGCCTATATATCATGTTTCAGTTGAATGGAATTTTGCAAGTGTATGTGCATATGTTATAGTTGAAAGACATTTTGCAACCTTATCTGCATATATTATAGTATGTAGTTTCAATGGCATTCAGCTAAGTTTGCCTAACTATCATGTTACAGTTCATTTGCATTTTCCAAACTTATCTACATACCAAGAAATAGTTTAATGACATTTAACAAGTTTATCTAAATATTATCTTATAGTTTAATGACATATTGTAAGCTATTTACATATATCATGTTATAGTTTAAATGGAATTTAGCAAGCTTTCATATATATCATGTTATAGTTTAAACGGCATTTTGCAAGCTTATTTACACATCACATAATAGTTTACTAGCACAATACAAGTTTATCTACATACCCTGTTATAATTTAATGGCATTTTGCAAGCTTATCTACATAGGCCTACTTTGTTATAGTTTCAATGTCATATAGCAAGTTTGCCTATGTATAATGTTAAAGTTCAGTGCATTTTCTAAACTTATCTACATATCAAGTAATAGTTTAATGACATTTAACAAGTTTATCTAAATATCATGTTATAGTTTAATGACATTTTTCAAGCTATTTACATATGATGTTATAGTTTAAATGGCATTTAGCAAGCTTTTGTACATATAATGTTATAATTTAAATGACATTTAGCTAACTTATCTACACATCATATTATAGTTTAATGGCACATTACAAGTTTATCTACACACCATGTTATAGTTAAATGGCATTTTTCAAACTTATATAGGTATGTTACAGTTTAATGGTATTTTGCAAGCTTATCTACATATGTTATAGCTTATTTACATATGACGTTTAGCGTATTTATCAAGTTTATCTTAACATCATATTACAGTTTAATGACTTTTTCAAGCTTATATAGATATGATGTTACAGTTTAATAGCATTTTGCAATCTTATCTACATATCATGTTATATTTAATGGCAATTTGCAATCTGATTTACATATGATGTTATAGTTCAATGGCTTTACGATCTTACCTACATATCATGTTATAGTTTAATGGTATTTTGCAATCTTATCTACATGTAGTGTTATAGTTTAATGACTTTTTCAATCTTACCTACATATCATGTTATAGTTTAATGGCATTTAGCAGGCTTATCTACATACCGTGTTATAGTTTAATGACATTTTCCAACCTTATCTACATATAATGTTATAGTTTAATGGCGTTTTGCAATCTTACCTACACATCATGTTATAGTTCAAAGGCATTTTGCAAGTTTATCTAAATATTATGTTATACTTAATGACATTTAGCAGGTTTATTTACATACCATGTTATAATTTAATGGCATTTTCCAACCTTATCTACGTATCATGTTAAAGTTTTATGACATTTTGTAAATTTTATACATATCATGTTATAGTTTAAATGGGAGTTAGCAATCTTATCTACATTTCATTACGACATTTTGCAAGCTTATCTACAAACTATGTTAGAGTTTAATGGCATTCGTCAATCATACATAGATATGTTACAGTTCAATGTAATTTTGAAAGCTTATACACATGACATGTTAAATTGTAATGCATTTTCAAGCTTTTATAATGAGAGTCTAAAAAATGTTGTAATTAATTATCTGGATTCTCGTGCAATGAACTTGCAGAATCCGGAAAATCAAAATAAAATATTCATTACCTTGTAATTTCTATTTAACAAGAACAAACACCGATAATAGCAGTTTAATATTAAATAATGTCCTCATGATTTTCATTTTTGGAACGGACAAGATTGTTGAAAAAATGTTAGTTGAAAGTAAAGAAATACTGACACTAGGTATACCAAATATCAACTCTTTACATCGATAGTCAAACTAAGTTGCTTCATTCTCTCTCTTTCACTTTAGCACTACCGCCATTTTAAATTTCTCCGCTATATGTATAAAAACAATTACTTTTTTTTCCTACTGTAATTCCGCACGTACATAAAAACGCTGCTGCACACATGAAAGAATTTAGATTTTACAACTCAATGAAAATGCCTTCCACCTTTTCATTTTTATACGAGTATGTGCGGGAATTAACCGCTATTGATTTATGGTGCTTTTCCAGCGTTCAGTTGATTGGCTTCATACGCAAATAACCACAGTAAGGATTACCTAATAAAATTCCCATAAATCTTGCGCTGATGTATTGTTTTTGCATAACAAAGCCTATGTTTTCGTTTTATCGTGTTTTAACTAGGATATGACCGATCGGTTTGATCTTCAATGGGCCAAAGTATAATTTGAAATGAATTATCCTTTAAATATGTATCAACATTTTTTATTACGGTGGAAAGAAAATCAAGTAAAGAAATCATACAAAATTAAATGATTATTGTACAATTTTTCGATTGTACACTTTTGTAATGTAAAGAAATCGTTTAGATGTTTACGAATTCGACCTCATAAATTATTGCATGCAGGGGGGCTCGATATACATAAAATATCCCGTTTACGATCTAATAATCAAAAATGTCAAAGACAATGAAACAATAGGTAATTAGGGATGATGACACGTTTTGGTATCGGGATAGTAGCTAATTTCTATAGACAAAACTTTAAAAAAAATGCGACTCGATGTCCACAAACTGAACAAAGTTTTGTAAATCTCGTGGCTGGCTCAGAAAGGAAAATTGACTAACACAATTATCTTAAAGCTTATCCTAAAATGTGGCCTATTATACGATATTACTGGAGATATTTGCAATTCGCTCATAAGAAAAAGTCTAATATAATCATTGTTATATTAATTTTGACCTGGAACTGAGATAAGTGGGAGATGCAACCGTTTTAATCTTCAACCGAGGTTACTGTTTTCACTGTACATAAAAATTAGTTCTACCCCGATATCATAACTTTAGTGATAACTAAGAAATGATACCATAAATCCTATGTTTAAGCACTGTGTATGGAAGTGGGACATAAAACAATGTAGTCGATTTACCTGTAGACTTATCGACACACACACACTCTGTCTCTCTCTCTCTCTCTCTCTCTCTCTCTCTCTCTCTCTATATATATATATATATATATATATATATATATATATATATATATATATATATGGCATGATAAAAATAAATGCCTGGACGGGATTCGAACCCGGATATATATATATATATATATATATATATATGTTTACAGATGTATCGACTTATCGATATATCATCTTATCGATCTATCGGTTTACTTCCCTTCCGAGGCTGAACCTTATTATGAATAAATATCTTGGTATCTTAGGTTCGTATATATTCCATTCGTCCCTCATGACGACCCGGGTACTCCCTAGTGGGAGTTTCTTGACTAAGCTGATTTAGTTACGGTTTATTTACCTAAAGATGTCAAAGAGTGACATATGGTTAGCCATCTAGTAAGCAACTAAAGTATTACTTGGATGGAGGAGGCCTTTTTATTCAAGCTTAAAGTTCTTTTACGAGTCTGAAAATCTTGAGACTCAGGACCAACAGGACCCTACCGAAGTACTTACCCTTTGGATTTTTCCATCATTATGGGTCACCAGAGACTATTATCTACAATTAACCTAAACACAGTCTCGCATGTATCACTAAATGAAGTTCAAATCCCTTATAGTGAAACAGTAAAAATTCTAGGAGTATTTATTGACAATAACTTAAATTGGATTACACAAATAAACCATACATGCAAAACAGTCTTCTCAATAATACATTCATTAAATCGCGTAAGAAATTGTCTGTCATTCGCTCTCAGGAAAATGTTAGTAGGAACACTTGCAATGCCCCATTTTGATTATTGTGACACTCTTTTTACAGACTTAAATATTATTTACACTCAAAGACTTCAACGTGTTCATAATTCTTGCGCACGTTTTATTTGTGGTATTCGCAAATTTGACCATGTTACGCCGTTTCTGGAACAATTATCGTGGCTTCGTCTAAGAGATCGTAGAACTGTCCATTCTCTATAAAATCATTCACACATCATCGCCTAATTATTTATCACGCCGCTTCATAAGACTATCCGACACAATAATCTTGACACTCGATCCCATCAGCACATTGTCCTTTATATCCCTCCTCATCACACTGTATATTATTCATTATATTTTACGGTCTCACTTACCAAAACATGGAATTCCCTTCCGACCTATGTCAGAAACTGTCAAACTATAACATCCTTCAAAAACAAATTAAATAATTATTTAATAACAATTTTACAATTAATATATTTAATTATCTATGAAAATAATATTAAGATTAACAAATACTTATTTTGTTTTGTTTCAAATATTGTACAAACGTAAAATTAGTTTTGTATATCTCATTATTTTTCTTTGTTTTTTATATACATTAGACAGGGGCAATTTAATATGTCTTGCTTGTATACACTTTATTATTAGTTTTAGTCTTAATTTTAACTAACATTAACTGGTTGCAATTAGATCGTAATATAATAGATATTATCTTTTTGATCAAATTTGTATTTAGTATTTAATATTAGAGTTAATTGTGATTGTTATATTCTGATATAATATATGTTTGTCCTGGTAAGTGGAAGAGAAGGCCACATGGCCTTAACTCCACCAGGCTAAATAAATCTAAATCTAATTGTAAAAATCCATCGACCCCGGCCGGGTTTGAACTCACGAACCTCGGGACTAGAGACGAGGAACATAACTAGAAAACCGCGGCCGACTTTATCAACATAAAATCTACATACAATTAACGATTAATGATTATTAACATCTATACCCTTAAGTATTTTCCATTGAATAAAAAATATTGCAATCAGATATATGATTTAAAAAGAAGGCAACAGACCTACAAGTTTTCTCTAATGCATATACAGACATTATTTTCAGAGAAGGCATCTCAACAAATGCTAGAGAAGCTGGCATACTTTAGCTGGCGTTGATTTTGAAAGAGATTGTACGAGTTCTTGTTTTATCCAAATGGGAATCTTCTCACGCTCATCAATGACTAAACCTCCATTTCATCTCCCTAGCAGCACAGCACTGTTAACACCAATATATTCGATCCAACATCGATTTGTCCGCGGTCCTTTACAAACTTGCCAACTAAACAGCAGAGTTCTCGTCATTAGAGATAAGAGAGAACAGATAAGCACACAGCACCGAGTTTTACAACTCCTCAGGGAGGGAAGTGCTCGCCCAGTTTCGTTACTCAATTGTACAACTTCTCAAAATGGTGGCCAGGTCACGGAACAATCAGACGACTCAGAATATCTGGTAAGTCGGATTGTAAAGAGCAGGATTATCGCATCACAAACACAAGGCTTTCAAATCCCCAATAAAGGAGTTCCGAAATTTTCCTATTGTATAGTAAATTATAAGACTTTAGACATATGCCTTTCTTTTCAAATTAAATTTTATTTCAATTTTATAGGCCTACATTACATTTTTATACAATTAGCTGATAACGAGGTCAAAGTCTAAACCCACAACTACAGTAAAGTAAAGTAATCCCACTACAGGCCTCAGGAGGCCCTTGGGGTAGGAGGAGGTTAAGGCTCCTACTTTTTCTGGACAATCGGCACTTGATGTCAGCCGGGTTGTCAGCCCTGCGTGACGGCTGCCTTTACCCCCAGAACAAGCGTCTGGTACTCATTTCCGTTAGAGGCTGAGTCGGCCCCAGGGCCATAGTGCCGCCAGAAGGTTTGGGTCAGTTTCAAAATCCTGACCCCACCGGGACTTGAACCCTCGACCTTCTGACTTTTAAAAATATTTTATTGATTTCATAACATTTAACATTTTCCTAGTGTTATTTTAACATAGTTCCAATAATGGAGCATACAGTATTAGTGTAGTGTAGTGGGCTGCACACTCGTACGGAGAACGAGAGGTCCACGGTTCGATTCCTTGTTCAGATAATTTTTATTTTCACAATATCATTATAATATTAGGATTTCACGACAACGAAAAAAAAAACAAAAAAAAAAATAAATAAAATCCGGGGTAATTAGACTTTGTATCTGAAGAAAAAAAAAAGAGTCGTGAATTTTCAGTTTTTTAATGTAGTATTTAATTAACATAAGTAATGCCACGAGTGATTTCCAATTTATCTAGAGAATTTGTAAATCAAGAGTGGCATTTGTTAGGACTATTTAACGAATACAATTAAGCTCTTACTAAAAAATAATTTTGAATGTAGTTACCGGTGTTTTAAAATATTTATATAGTTAATGTAAACGGCGATGTTTGAAAACAAATTAGAAATGTGAGGTTATGTATATTCATATTATTTATTGCCAAATAGGATCGCAATATTGTAAGAATGCACTCTAGTGGAGAAATAATGAAACACATCAAACTATTATAATCAGCATTATAGATTAATCATTTATATTTTGAATAAACAACTCAGAAAAATCACTGAATATATTCATTATTTGCTATATTCAATGTATTTGTTGGAGAAAAATAATGGTCTAACCTGTTCAGAATATTAAAAAAGGAGGAGCTTTCTTTATCACTAAAGCAGGAGCTGATAAAGAGAAATCGATAAAGAGCGAGGTGAAACACGACTGTCATTGGTGTAAAACAGAATTCATTGAAACGTGATTGGTCATTGACTACCATTTGCGACATGAGTTAAATAGTCCGAAATAAATGAGGCGGAGCTATTTCGGATACTAAGAATTTTCAGATAATATTAGGGAACTATTTTCTTTTGTGAATGAAATCCGACAATTAACCAAATGAGGGTTTACATGAAACCCGAAATTAAAAATTGACGAGTAACTGCCATGTTTGCTTCATTGCAATGTATACCATATAATTTAATTAACTTTTCAGTTGGCAATGTATCCTAAAATATATAATAGTTTAATTTATATAGGCCTAGTATTTTTAATGAAAGAAATGGAAAAAAAAATGAGTAGGTAGATATATATTAAGTTTTACAGCATAAAAACATAGTGTAAAATTATGATTAAAAATACTTCTTGAATAGAAGCCGGCCGTTGGCTATTGGTAGCACTGTCTATCTGCCTTCGGAATATTAGCGAATTGTATATAAGGAAAGAAATGTTAAAATTTGTATCGTGTCTTGAATTAAAGTATAAAATCATGGAATATTTAGCATTAATAAAGTTGAGGAGACGGACCTTTTAGGTAAATATTCCATAATTGTATACTTTAATTTTGAATAATACCTCAACGGAACATATCATGAATCTTATAAAAGTGTCTTGAATGGTATACTATATAGCATACTGGTGCGTAGAACCAGAGATAAGGAGTTCAAGTCCCGGTTGAAGTCTTATTTTTTCTAAAAAAAAGGTAGATAGGCCTATATTTGAAATATGGAAGTAGGTGATAACTTACGGTTATGTACGATTTGTTTTCTCTACAATCGGACACTTTTAAATAAGCTGATGCAGAAATTAAACTTTTCCTTTACACAACTGCGTACTATTGATACTCATTAGATCATATTCACCAACTAGCAAGTTCCAGAGACCCTTATTAGTTGGGTGGAATTGTGTCCAGACACATGGCTCAAAGCAGTGTGGCTCATTCTGTGTCGATTATGAACATAGTTTCTGATGCCCTGATTCAGCGGATGACTTTGTCACAATTTCCACAAAGGAATTTGGCTGCCAGGAACTAACACCAGTTCCAATATGAAGCACACTGTATGGCACTAAGTGCTGTCACAAACAAGGCAAACATTTTTCTAATTTAACAAATAAATACCGGTATACATTCCGTAACTAGCAAAATTTGACTTGTTGAGGAATTCGCTTTGTTCACGTACTTCCTCTATCCATAAAGGCGAAGCCCAGTGTTGAGCCATAGCCTCTCCTTTGTTAAGAATTACTAGACCAACTTAAATCAGTTACCTTATTTGCCCATATATATTATGAATGGCATGCAGTCAACATATCGACTCAATCAAACAACTAGCAGGCAACTAAGATAGGCCTACTTCTAGGAAGTTGAGATCTGTAACTTTTGTTTGAGGTCTTTTTATTCAGGCTTAAGGATCTTTTACGAGTTTGGAAATCCTAAATCTCGGAACCTATGGCTTAAAGTTCCTCCCGGAAGACTACTAAAAAATCCATTGATCCCGGTCGGACTTGAACCTGCGATCCTCGGGATCAGATGCAAGGAACATAACCACAAATCTACCGCTGCCGACACATAGTTCCTGCGTGACGGAATTTTATATTAACAATACAAGCTTACTTACAAATATAGGAGTTTAAAAGCGAAAATATAAAACATGAAATACACAAGTTGGCGTAAATCAGGCATGCATATAATTTGATAGTAAATTAATATGTATATTAATTAAGTACATATACACGCATACAATAAAACATTTTGCATAGCATTCAAATTCCCGGGGACTTTGTGCGGGCGACGCGAGTGCGACAGTTTTAATGCTCAATTAATTAACAAACCGCATCAAATTGTCCATTCCACGGATGAGTTCACATTTAATTGTTAATTCTGTCAAATTTACAGGCCATCTTCATCATTTCCTTTATAAACCATAGTTGTTAATATTCGATATCCTCCCAAGAACTAAACGTTCAAAACAAAATTTTAAAACACGCATTATATTCTTATATTATAACAGTGGACTAGTGGTTATGCTCCTTGCCTCTGGTCCCGAGGGTCGCGGGTTAAAACCCGGCCAGGGTCGAAGGATTTTTTAGGATGGAAAAATCCAAGGAGCAAGTCCTCCGGGAGTAACTGTAAGCGGCGTGTCTCGAGTCTGAATATTTTTAAGCTCGTAAAAGATCTTTAAGCCTGAATAAATAGGCCCCCAAGAAAAACTGACCTAATTTTCACATCCTAGGGCTAGGCTATCTTGGTTTCCTAGATATCATTATGAGGCGGAACGTTGGCCACGGGCCACTCAATGACATCTATCCGAAACAAGTGTAACTAAATTAGTATGGTTCAATACAAGTTATGAAACAAAAATAATTGTAATTTATTCATAATTGAAAAACAAAATACCGCCTCAATAAAACAAACGACTTAGGTTTCACAAATTTATGGATGCACACAATTAAATTGAGTATGGTGAAAGCTAGAATAATAAGCAAAATTTTAAGAAAACGTTTCAGATATTGAGATACCAAAATGAAAGTTAGGTTAAAATAGACTACTTCTGCAGAAATATTTCATACAAATAATAATGTCTTAAAATATTAAAATAATAATAATAAGTAGCCTACCTGATACATCAATCGTCCTCAACTAAAATTGATTTCTTCGTCAAGTAGTTAAAACCATGTAGACTTTCAGAACCTGTTCCATTTTCGTCATGTCATTTGGTACTGATGATATGTTTTGTCCCCATATTTCAAACATGACAGAATACGGAAAAGCATACATTTTTATAGGCTCTGACCTAGGAAGGTGCATTTTAGCTTTATTTTATTATATTATTATTAAATGTATATATTATATTTGTATTATTCGTGTAACTGAACTCTACCCGAGCACGAGCATTTGCTCATTCGGGTGTCAATACTGTATATAACTTATTAATATAAAACTTATTCTTATTCTTATATATTACTAAGAATCTATTATACAGGGTGGTTGCAAAAAACCGACAACGGAGGCGAAGTGATATATTGAGATATGTTGATCATTTTTAATAAGGTACCAATGTCCAGAAATGATGCGTTTTCACACTATGACTAGTTAATTATGTCTTACGATCGGTGTTAGTTCGAAGGATTTGAAGACTCGTTACTTGGCAACACCTCGCAGGTGCGGAACCTATGATACGTGTATTCGCAACGGAATGCGGCTGCAACTGACAGAGCTCCAGCTCACTTCGATGCAAATGTGAGGAGACATTTGGATATCACGTATCTGGGTCGATGGATTGGCAGACGAGGACCATTTCCATGGCCTCCGAGATCCTCTGATCTTAACCCTCTCGACTACTTTTTGTGGGGTGACATGAAACAGTCTGTTTATTAGACTCCAGTAGAGTCACGTATGCATCTTATAGCCCGATTTCACGCTGCTGTAGAAATAATTCAAAAGGTATTTGGACATGTGCACCAATCACTACACCGCCGATATACGCTCTGCAATGAGATGGGAAGTGGATATTTTGAAAACTTGATGTGACTGTGAGAGTATTGTCAAGTATTGAGTCTTGAAATCCACTAACGGAACTATTGAGAAGTTAGCTACTCATAGTTGAAAACGCATAATTTCCAGATATTGGTACCTTATTAAAAATGATTAATATATCTTAATATACCACTTCATCTCCGTTGTCGGTGATTTTTTTTGCAACACCCTGTATAATTTTAATACTGTTATTGGCCTTTAACACTAATATTTAATACAATAAAAATGAATTTTCAATTTTAAAAAATCCTAAAATTACTTATGACATTCACTTAAAAAAAAGAAAAACCGTAATCCAATAATTACCATACAGCCTACTTTGAGATTTATTTATAACTAGAGTCATAGTCCGATTAGGGGCAGGCACCACACTACGGTCGAGTGGTCTTCATGCCTCGGTGCATAACGATGAAAATGAGGGGGGAAAACATCTCACCGAATTTTGGATAGTATGGAATCGGTACCCCACCCAGTATTTTGAGGAATTTGGATAGTTACGATAAACACGGCTCCGGTTGAGGATATCAGCTATAACGGTTCTGGGATTCTACACACTTGCCCACATATCACTCCAATACCGGCAGAATGTTCCTCCACATTTATTTGATACAGGTGGATGCGAGGCCAGCAGTCAGTTGGTGGATCAGGAAACTTCCAGATATATCGCGCTATGGAGGTTTTTTAGGAACACGTGACGGTTATGGTACCCAGTACCACCAATCCTCACACAAAACAATATAGGCATATTTGTCATATTAACGACCAGAGGTAAAGAAATTTATGTTGTCAGCAATTAATTCAAGTCAAATACAGTAGCTCAGTAGCTAGAAGTTTCGTTAAATATGAGGAGTTATTTTCTACGCCTGAAAAACATTTCAGAAAACTAGTTCCATTGTAATTAAAATATATAACCAAATTTGTGGAACAGACCTTGTAAAAAGCCCAAAAACAAGAATTATATTGATAAAAAAATGAATAGGAAGGTCCATGTGTTAGTAGAAGAAATTCTTATTTATCATAACTCAAAAGCTACATAGCCTATATTGTGGACTGAGTTCACATTTAATATTATTATTATTATTGTTATTATCATGGATATTTTGAGAAGATCAGCTAGGAATTCAGGCTAAAAATAATTAAGAATATGACAAAAACAACAAAGAGCACGCCCTAGCATAATTATAAATAAATAAATAAAGCCTGATATGTCCCTATAGTGCAAAGGCCTCGGTATACAGGGGTTAAGCTCTATTTGAGAGTGTCACCCGGTGAGCTACTCCGTGGTGAGAAGTTGACTTGGATGTAGCACTTGGTTTGTATACACTGTCTGTTCTGTGATTAGTTAATGCACAGTTGGCTCTTCATCGTTCTCCAGCTTTTCCTGCATCTGGCGACTCTGGACCATTGCGCCCCTGCTCGTTCTTTGAAGATGTCAGCCCATCGTCGTCTTGGTCTTCCGCGCTGTCTCTTATTTGGTTAAGCCAATACGCCACGACCCGGAAGATCGGAGGATCGAGTCCCGGGGGTCAGGATTTTTAAACTGTCCCAAATCTTGTGGCGGTACCATGGCCCTAGGGTCGATTCATCGTCTAATGGAAATGAGTACCATACTCTCATACTGGGGTTAAAGGTGGCCGTCACGCAGGGCTGACAGCCCTGTTGGCTTCTCGTGCCGATTGTCTAAAAAGATGGAGCCTTAATCCCCTACTACCCCAAGGGTCTCTGGTGCCCTATAGAGGATCACTTTATAAAAAATCAAAAGAATAAATGATAATTTGGATATTTTTGATGATATTTAATAAAAATATTTTGTTTTGAATATAGAATTTAAACAAGTATGTGGAAGGAAGAATTCCTAAATTAATAATTTAATGAATAACTCTATTAAAAAAAAGATAAGAGAACGTCCAAATAAAATATTTGGTCTATATGAAGTCATATATTTGGCACTTGAAGCCAGCTAACTACTTTAATCCTAGATTATATATTAATAACCGTAATAATTATAATAATAATAATAATAATATAAAACATTATAATAATATAGATGAGGTATATTGATGAACTGAATTTTAAAAATATAAATAAAACTGCATTAGGCATGATTTTCATATTGTCTAATAAATTTAATTTATAACATTATGGATGCTGATATGGATAAATGTAAAAAAAAACATTAATACACATTAGAGCTGACTGAAAAATAATGCCAGATACTGTAATTTTTAATTTCACTGGTTCTAATGTTCATTTCAGTTTGTGCATTCAATAAACTACCACTCCATAGCAATATAATACTATATATAAATAGACTAAGCTTCCGCCATATTTCTTCTCTCTTTTTTCATAGAAACAGAAATTAATTGAATGATCCCTCGAAAACAGATGGCTCTGAATGCGACATCAGAGAAACAATTACCATTGTAAATCCAAACTAATTTCACTGCTTAAAACTTTAAATGGAAACAGTTCACGCACGAACGACTAAATTGAAGAAAAGACTTCAAGTAATTATCTTTATGTCCCCAATATTCTAGAATTGTTGTTTATTCCAATAAATTTTCTTCCCACGAAGGAATTTCTTCAGAAAATAGTAATTTCCTAGAGTAAATTATATTTAAGTGGCTTTTTGTTTTCTATGTTGTTTGTAGACATAATACAGGGCTAATAAGGCGCCAGCAAACAATTTCTTAGCCTAGGGATTTTAATGAAGGAATTATTGAATCTAAAAAAAAACTGAAGTAGGCCTACTTTTTTGTTATACTATATCCCAGCTCAGTTCCAGTTGTACTGTAAACAAACTTGCATAAAGTACTATTCCGTCTATTGGAGGAACCATGGTGCTACTTTTACCCGCCATATGAGTGAATTATGTACAGAACTGTCATTAACAGAAACACTGTTCTTATACAACATCGAATTTAACAGAAAATAAGACTGAACACAAGGAAACAAGGTGCCAATAATTAGGAACTTCCATTTCTTATTCATTTATGAAAAATATAGAAGCTTATGAGCCTAACAAATCACACGTTTTACGCTTTTTACATGATGTTGATAGATATCCTTTAGTATAAATTTCATTACTAGCAGATTTATGCTATATTCTGACTCGCCTGTAAATTCTGCTGTTATTTTCACCACATCCTCAATGGATAATGAGGGATATTTTTCACTAAACTGTTTGAAAATCGTTCAAAATAATTTCCCTCCGTTTTTCAAATTGTTTCTTTGCCAATCTCTTAAGAACTTTTACAAAAAGCAGCCATTTTCTTCTTCTTCTTCGGCTTTCCCCATTTATAGGTTTGCCCGTCTTCAATTTCCATTTATCTCTATCATTCCAATCTCCCTCTTCCAAATTCCTATCATCCATTATAGTTCTGACGTAGGTTTTCCATTTCCATTTTGGTCTGCCACGTTTATTTCTTCCAGGGGGTGACCATTGGTATATATTTTTGGCCATTCTTTGTACATGGCCACACCATTTAAGAGTTTGATTTTCAATCCTCTTAACAGCTGATGTGGTGACATTAATTTCTCTCCAAAGGAATTCATTTCTTATTTTATCCTGTTTTATTTTTTTGGAGGCTTCTTCTAAAATAATCAAATTCAACTGGTCCAATTATATTTTTTTGTACTTCCGTCAAAGACCAAGTTTCACTTCCATATGACAAAATATTCTGCATTATGCTCTTATAAATTTTCATTTTAGTTTCCTTTGTGATATTTTTGTTCCAAATTATTCCATGTTTTAGTTGCATTTTTTGCCATTGCAATTTTAGTCTGTACATCTCTCTCACAGGTACCTAAACTTGTAATTATTAACCAAGATATTTAAAAACAATTCACATTTTTTTTATTTTCCCTGTTTCGAGTATGAGGTCTTCCACTTCCTTTCCCAAACACATGTATTCTGTTTTCTGTAAATTTATATTCAGTCTCCATTTTTTATATTCTTCCATAAAAGACCATTTTAAAACAATAAAACCCTCAACATATTCTGCAATGCGCGTGCGCAAGAATTAAACAATGAAATGCGTATTTATTTAATCTATTAATATTGTAATTATAAATTTTAAGATTCTCCCATATAACTTACATAGACACATGCTAGATAATAAATATTTTTTAATTTTTATTTAATTTATTTCGAGTGTTAGAGAGCGAACTGCATTTTTATGCTATATAAGATAAAACAGTTATTCAACCTATGAAAGTGCTGTCCATACATCTGTTTTGTTTATATTACAATTAACTTATCTCGGAAGAGATACAGTATTTCATTTAACGGCACTAACTATTTGGATACCGACGCGACGCTGGAAGGCCGCTGATGTCAGAAGCGTCGCAAAATAAAAAATAAGTATTTGGGTCATTAGCGTTGCAATCAAAATCTGGGTGTGAACGGGAAGAAAACGTTTCCTCAGAGGGCAATTATTTAAGGTTTGAAGTAATTTTGTGTGTGGCGTATAGTAAGTCCCCATGGCTTCATGTATCTTCCGAAGGAAGTCATACTCGAGATTTTTCAAGCCCTTAAAATTCATCGACCTCGGCCAGGTTTAAACCTTCGAACCACGGAAACAGGTGCGAACTTGGTAGTCATTATACTGTCGTTTTCCTGGAGTTGGCGGTAGGATTTGTTATTGTTTTCTGGACATGGCAGGTACGAGTATTATACCAATGCCATCGACAATGTAAAGCAGCCCCGTGCGAAAGAGGGAGTGAGTACCTGTTGCTGTTTCTTTCTAAAATCCTGTCTCATGTTGTTCCTTTTAGACTACAATCCACACGTTTTTATGAACCAGAATTTTTATAGGCTTCTTACAGTGAGCAATCTACAAAGTTGCAGTTAAAGAAATAATAGTGATATAACGATAGTCCAGAACCATAGTGTTCTAAGTACATTTTGTAGAATTCTTGTAACGTTTCTTATGTTTTATATACCGTGTCCATGTGCATAGTGAAAATGAACAGGAATTCGACATTTTGGTTAAAAATGCTATACAAAATATAGTATTCGTGTTTTATTCTCACAATGCTCATGGGTATGGGACATAAAATACTCATTTCATAACAAGAATAATTATTATACGGGATGGACTTAGAACAATATAGTTATAGGCCATCGATATGTATGTGCATACCGCATAGTCCCTCATAGAGGTATGGGTGTTAAAGTATCTATACCCGTCTAATTTAATTACGCTTTTTTCCTTATATATGTCAGAGAGTGACATCGCCTCAATGAGACATCTCGTAGGCCATTAACGTGTTACTTGGATGGTGAATAGCCTATCTGTTAAATTTTGCTGACGCACTAATTTAGACTTGAGGTTCCTTTACAAGCCCGAAAATCTTAGAATTGGGGACCTACGGCTTAAAGTCCCTCCTGGAGGACTTGCCCTTTGGATTTTTCCATCCTAAAAATACACCGACCCCGCCCGAGGTTGAATCTGCAATACTTGTGTCTAGAGACAAGGGACATAACCACGAAACCTCTGAGGTAAACTATAATACGTAATAATGTATCACATCTGTGGACTTAGTTGTTATGCTCCTTGCCTCTGGTCCCGAGGGTCGCGGGTTCAAACCCGGCCGGGGTCAATTGATTTTTTAGGATGGAAAAATCCAAGGAGCAAGTCCTCCGGAGGGACTTAAGCCATGGGTCCCGAGTCTGAAGATTTTCAGGCTTGTTAAAGATCCTTAAGCCTGAATGAAAAGGCCTCTAAGCAAAATTTACTGAATTTTCCCGTCCTAGTACTACCTTGGTTTCCTAGATGTCAGTATGAGGCGGAACGCTGACCACGGACCACACAAATGACATCTATATGAAAACAAGTGTAACTGATTTAGCATGATTCAAATTCTTCCCTGTAGGGGGAGAGCGCCTAAATCTCTGATAAGGGAAAACATGGGCATACAAGATACAAGAAGACATCTGTGTAATGAAGGCGGCTACGTGGCGCATGTTGTTAGACAGTCGACTCTCACCGCTGCATTATTTCCGTAGAAATCTATTTTTTTTATCGTGCACAACTTCTTACGTTTGAGAAAATAGCTTTTCAAAAAATATGTTGTTCTTTAATATAATTTAAAACATTCTCATAACATCCCCCCAACCCTAATTTATTTACTAAATTATCACTTATTGTCGCTATCGAACACTTTTCTTCCATATAAAACCAAACAGTTGTCTGCGCGTGACGGCTGACCGTCTCCTGTAATGAGAAAACTAACTTAGAAAAACGCAATAATTTGCACACATGTCATTGTGCGGGAATTAAAGTACATAAATCACTCTATATTCTAACTGAAATTTGTACTACTGTCCATAACTGTTTTCTTTGTAGCCTAATTTAAAGTAAGATGATTGTGTAAATTGTTCAGTGTTAGGAAGGTATGATTCCACGTGAGTTTAACATAATATATGGTTATATAGAAAAATGTTAAATATATCAATAAAAATTACAAACCTTGAGGTGAAGTCTCCATATAGAATAAGAAGAAAAGCTCACTGAACTTGAACACACAACACTAACAAAACAACTGGGATGCGGACCAGATGAGTTCGGCAACTTTCGATGTTTATATTGTCTTCATAAAACATTAAAATTATACCCTACTTTGCAGATAAGTTAAGAACAGTCATATAAGAATTATATTAGAGTGAAAAAAAAAGATAAATTGATGAGGATGAGTGAAAATAATTTTCTTTTTTCAGCTAGATTTCGTTTTCTGGCCCACTGTGCGCTGGGGTCCCGAGATCGAGTCTCGGACACTCCATGTGGATCTTTAGCAGGTCTTTTTCGGTGTTTTCTCCAGTTTTCCCCTGCCAAAATGAGCGGGTTTCTTAAGCGAAGTCACGAACCTGGTTTAACAAATTTTTATTGTTTCCAATAACATATATAAAATGACTGAAAATTGTTATGAATACAGTTGATATAATACATGTTTCAGACATTTGTTTTTGTAATTGACAGCCGTAGATTTTCAGTTTTTATGGTTGTTATGGAAACAATAGACTTCGGTTGAGAAATTCTCCCAATTTCATTCTACCATTTCTCCATTCTAATCTCATCCATTTCGTTTCATGTCTTTCATATGTCCCTGTGAAGATGCATCAAGCGTGGTCGACCGGCACCCTTGTTATTCGCAGACCTCTATATAGGGGCTTCATCTCATCTCTCGAGCCGACCCTGAGTTGGACACGAGTTGAGGATACTACTATAATATCTGTATAATAAATATAACAAAATGTTTAAAATTAAATCGAAATTCATAAAAGATTCACACTTGTGCCAATAGGTAAAAGAAGAATGAACAGAATAATATAAAAACTGATTCTCTGTATTTAATATATGTCTCAAACTTCTCACAATGCCTACCTGAATAGGGAACTCATAAACCGAAGGAGCATTTCCTTATTTAATTTACTTTTACTTCTACAAACATGGGGATAAGAACCAGAAAGCATTCCGTACCACAGATGAAATTTCAAGGATTAATAAAGAATAAGATAAATATAAAATTCCAAGAAATGTGTGAGAAATACGAGAATTGTATTCTTTTCAAATGTCCTAAACTTTAGTACAAAGAACAAAGTCTCGCTCTTTATAGCAGGTAGAACAAAGATACATGGATAATGTACAAAATATCTTCCATCTTGCAACATTTAATTGTAGAACAGATATTCAATAATGTGGAGTCGCTTAGAATAGGCTGTAAGAAGTCTAATCCACAGCTTATTGTGCTCTTCGTCTGAAATGACATATACAGAATTGTTACTGCGGGAATTCTCATTGTTTTATAACAATGCCTCCTATTAATTATACAAATATCACCATCACAAGTACAATGTTTGCAAAATCTAACTACTTATGCAAACAACATTATATTTCAGTAAACTTTATTAAAATAAAAAGTAACATAGATGGAACTCGTAATATCTTTAAGTTTTATTTTTATTTAATTAAATAATCTTTAAAATAGTATGTCACTATTGAATTTGTCCAGATTTAAAGTAGCCTACCGGTAAAACATGTGAATGTTATGGATTCAAGGTAATCAGCCCAATATTTGTTACTGAAGCATTGCAAATAACTCTAAAATTCATTCTATTTCCGAGTAACAAAAACATTCAATCAATAGTAAGTATCTTTTTTTTAGCAATTAATAATTTGTTTAACTAACTAAATCACTGGCACTATCGAACCCGAGATTCATAGCCGCGCGAACATAAACTCTCCAGATATTCATCCATTCGTTTAATTTTAATTGTATACAATTTTATTGTATTATCAGGTATTAGTTTCATTATTGTTCAGTTTGACTAGGTAATTGTTTAGTATGTACTATTATTGTATTTTTTTTATTTAAATGTAACATATGTTTGACCTGGTGAATGGAAGAGAAGGCCACATGGCCATATCTCCACCAGGCTAAATAAATCTATTCTATTCTATCTTCAGTTAATGTTTTCTAATCATTCCCTACATAATATTAACCTCCCTTAAATCATGGTTGTCGGCTGCGGTGGACTTGTGGTTATGCTCCTTGCCTCTAGTTCCGAGGGTCGCCGGGTTCAAACCCGGCTGGGACCGATGGATTTTTCTAGGTTGGAAAAATCCAAGGAGCAAGTCCTCCGGGAAGTACCCGAGACTGAAGATTTTCAGGCTCGTAAAAGATCCTTAAGCCTGAATAAAAAGGCCTCTAAGCAAAATTTACCGACAACAACGTCCTAGTAATACTTTAGTTGTTGTGCGATGTCTCATTGGGTCGGTGTGTTGACCGCACGCCATCTATGACATCTCTGAGCAAATAAGGTAACTAAAAAAACAATAACTTGTTCTAGTAACTCCTTGAAAGGAGAGGCTGTGGCTCAACAATAGGCTATGCCATTGATAGAAATCACGGTTAATGTTTTATTCTCACTTCATTTTGGCTACCTAGTACGCGCTTTCCTTCTGTTTTTCTTACAAGATGATTCCATGCCCTCTTTAATTCCACTTGCATCGGACACTTGTAGAATATGTGTCAGTTTATACCCACTAACACACAGAAATGTTGGCAATTTCTTTATTTGTTTTATACCCAGAAATTAATGTATTCCAGAATCAATTCTACCTTCACAAGTATAAACAATTTCACCTTAATTTAAATTATAATTAATATTTTAGAAACAAAGTTTTAGAAACCCATCTAAATTTATTTGGTTACGCCTATATGTATCTATTCTATTGTTTTATGCTAGATTAAAATGTAAATTATATTTGAATTTGGAAGTGGAAAATCCCATTTCCTCTCTACAGGTCTTGTCACTGAAAAGATAAGGTGGCATGTGGTATGTAAAAGTAACTATATGTTGAGAGGTTAAATTGAGATAAAGAAGAAGAACATTCTATCTTTTTTAATCAAAAATGTCTGGTAATTTATTTTATAATATACCTATATGAGTAATATATTATGCTTTAAAAAGACAATGAAAAATATACATGGTGAAATAAAAAAAATGCTAATGTTTATTTTTAAACTGAAAATGATACATTTAATCTCAGTTCTTGATCCTTCAACAAGTATTTATAATCCATCGTCAAAAATGTACAAATATTTCCTTGGTATAGTGTATATGTTTATAAAATGTATAGTCGATCCACAAACTTGGTGATTTTCTGTATATTTAATTGATTTAACACTAGAAACACCTCTGATAAACAAATTCTTCCTTTCAGAGACAAAAGAAAGCAAACGAAATGTCATTTCAACAATTTGTATTCTTCAACAGTAATTAAGAGAGTTGTCTGATGTGAAACATAAAATGGATGTCATTCATTACACAACTGGCATAATGTCGAAGAAAGTGTCAAAAACAGTAACAATGTCAAGAGTACGAGTACAAGGTGACATCCTTCGCAGTCTCCTCCGATAAGAAATCAATACTCTCAGTATATTTTTGTTCAATCAAAATCGTGCGGAGTATTATAGCCTACCTCTCTTATGAGATGTTATAATGAAGAACTCGCTAAAATGATAATTATTATCGGAACTAAATGAAATTAGGGTAGCATCTGTTATCCTTTCACCAAGGATAATTGTCAGCTTTCAAGGTTTTCTCTCCAAAATATCTCTTTCGATTAAAAGTGATGCTGATGATAACGATAATAATAATAATAATAATAATAATAATAATAATAATAATAATAATAATAATAATAATAATAATAATAATAAATTATTATTATTATTATTATTAATTTAAACTAGCAGAGTTAAAAATATTATTATTTTTTTTTCATTAGCCTTATTCGTTCGTAAGTCGTCATGGCTAGATCCAGGATCCCCAAGGCAATAATGAACTACTGTCCAAATGGGAATGGTCACTTGGTCGACCTATGAAAAGATGGCACGAAAACCGCTTTCTCAGGCCGTAACAGTTCTTCTAGGACTAATACCTGGCAGGATGATGATGATGATGATGATGATGATGACTTCTTCTTCTGTTTTCCCCCACTTATAGGTTTGCCGTCTTCAGTTTCCATTTATCTCTATCATTCCAATCTCCCTCTTCCAAATTCCTATCCTCCATTATTGTTCTGACGTAGGTTTTCCATTTCCATCTTGGTCTACCACGTTTATTTCTTCCAGGGGGTGACCATGGGTATATATTTTTTGGCCATCTTTCAGTTTCCATTCTTTGTACATGGCCATACCATTTAAGCGTTTGATTTTCAATCCTCTTAACAACAGATGTGGTGACCTTCATTTCTCTCCAAAGGAATTCATTTCTTATTTTATCCTGTCTAGTTTTTTGGAGGCTTCTTCTAAAATAATTGAATTCAACTGTTCTAATTTTATTCTTTTGTAATTCCGTCAAAGACCAAGTTTCGCTTCCATATGACAAAATATTCTGTATTATGCTCTTATAAATTTTCATTTTAGTTTCCTTTGTAATATTTTTGTTCCAAATTATTCCATGTAATGTCTTAGTTGCATTTTTTGCCATTACAATTTTAGCCTGTACATCTCTCTCACAGGTACCGAAACTTGTAATTATTGACCCAAGATATTTAAAAAATTCACATTGTTTTTATTTTCCCTGTTTCAAGTATGAGGTCATCCACATCCTTTTCCAAACACATATATTCTGTTTTCTGTAAATTTATATTCAGTCCCCATTTTTTATATTCTTCCATTAATTTATTTATTATATATTTCATATCATCTTCATCCCCTGCAAACATTATTTGATCATCTGCAAATAACAATGAATGCAGTACTTTTCCTCCTATAGGAATACCCATTTCAGAACATTTTTTATACCACAAGTTAAGAGCCTGGTCTAAATAAATGTTAAAGAGGATTGGTGACAAACTGCATCCCTGCTTAATGCCTTTATTCATTGTGAATTCCTCTGTTAAATTATTCTGTATTTTTACTTTAGCTTTTGTATTACTGTAGATCCTCCTAACAATATTAATCCATTTATCACAGATATTCATATTCCTCATTGCCATCCATAACAATTATTGTCGAGGTACACTATCATATGCAATCTCTAAATCAATAAAGGTCATATGTAGTTCTTTATTTTTTGCTAGGATTTTCTCTTGTAATTGTCTAATACAGAAAATATTATCAATACATGACCTTCCACTCCGGAATCCACATTGTTCTTCTCTTAAGTTATCTTTTATCTCCTTAAATTTAAAATTTATAATTTTACTAAAAACCCTAGCTGTTGAAGGTATAACGCTTATACCTCTGTAATTGAAACACAGTTTTTTATCACCTTTTTTAAAAATAGGAGTAATGTACGATAAATTCCAGTCCTCTGGGATATCGTCTCCAATTTCAATTTTATTAAAAAGTTTTTGTTAAAAATATTACTAAAATGTCTCCCCCATATTTTAGGAGTTCCGTCTGAATATTTCCTGGTACTGGTGCTCTCCCACTGTTTGCCTCTTTCAAAGCTCTTTTAACTTCATCTCCTGTTATCTCTGGAGTGTCAAATTTATATTCTACATCCGTATCTTGAAGTTGAAACTCCTTTCTATTTTCTTGAAGTAAACCTTTATAATGTTGCATCCATTCTGATGGTCTTATCAACTGAATATTTATCTTCTTTCTTTCTTTCTGATTTCCTGATATTTTGTAATGTTTTCCAAGCTTCTTTGGATCTAGCATATGCAATCGAATGATCTATATTCGAACATATATTATCCCAGTACTCATTTTTTGTTCTTCTCACTTCCGCCTTTGTTTTATGTTTTAAAGTGATATATTCATTTCGAGCTGTTGTTGAGTGATCTGATAACCATTTCATCCGTGCTTTCTTTTTTTCCTCTACTATTTTTTTAATATCTTCATTAAACCATTCATGATGACTAGCAGAGTTATTTTACGAAGGCTTCTCTTTCATACAACCAGTGAAAAATATGAAATACTTGAATATCTTTATATATAATTCTTCTGTACGTTTGTAGATCTTAGACTAGTGATAAAATAAAATATAGGGGTACCTGGCAGGTGCGGTCGTCCTCTAATAGGTTAAATTTTCTAAATTTGTACGTAATTTCAAAAACCTGCTTTCAATTTCAGCAGAAGTGTATGTTATTAATGTTGATGAGTAATAATGTTGATCGGGGAGGAATACAGTTGAGATGTAAATAAAGTCTCTAAGCAATGGTTAACAAAGCTCGGTCTAAAACGGGGGGATAGCGTTTATGTAACTTAGCGATGCCACATTGAAAACGAGGTAGTAGTGCGTCAGTTGGCTTAGTTCTCAACATTGTCGTTCCTATTCCAACCTTAGCTGTCTAATACAGTGTAGTCGCCTTCAAAATTCTACTTATTCCAAAATTAAATTGGATAATTTCTTACGTAAATAATACCGTATAAATTATGTAAGGGATGGTACATGGGGTATACGAATGGATTCGAATTGAATAATTTAATACAAAATAAAAAAATATAGTAAACCACATTAAAGCTCAAAGGCTGCGCTGGTTTGGACATTTAATAAAATTAATTAAGACAAACTTGTAAGAAGAATATACAAATGGAAACCAAAATGCACCAGAACAGCTGGACGCGCCCAAAAACAGTTGGCTGAATGACATCATAAAATCTATAAACAGAAATTAAAATTAAAAATTGGCCAGTCTATATCAAAAATAGATCTTAGTGGAGGAAAAGTAGTTGAGAAGGCTAAAACTTCACTGAAAGTTGTAGTCGCCTACTTAAAGAAGAAATTATGTAAGTTATATCACGGATTTCCATTTGTCCATATGTGTGTGTGCGGGTACGCGCGCTATTTAGAAATATCTCTATCTTAAGGACATTCCTTATAAAGTTGATAAAGAGATGACAAATGAAGAAGAGAATGATAAACTGCAAAAATAGGTCAATAGGCTACCATTAGGCAACACTAACATGTAATGAATACGGTATTTAGTGCAGAGTGTGAACAAGTTTTGTTTACTATTGAAAGCACATAATGAGTTGTATTGGTTAATACATTTGACAGATACCTCATGGTAGTACGTCAAACTCTAAACATTTAGAGAGAGGAAGAGAGAGAGAGAGAGAAACCGCCGAGTACAATACAATGACCTGTCAAATCCAGTATATAGAAAACATTTTCATGTCCCGTCAATTTGTGCGGTTGTCCCACTTAGAACATAAAATTACAATGCTTATTTAGCAACAAAAATCAGCTATGATGAGTGTAACTTTAATCAGGGAAGGTAGGCCTACTCATATTTTATCATTTATCGTGTCGACAATACACTACATGTACAACAGGCCTGCCAGAGTATGAAGTTGTCTGCACTTCTAAATTGAGAGGTATATAATCGTCAATTTGTTTCCATTTTAGCTGTATTTAATTTTATCAGTTTTTTTTAAGTATCTTACGCCAATTTAATACTATTGTGAAGTATATCCGTTCTCCATACATAAATAAGAGTCGTATAGGTCTATACTCTGAATCTTACACAATATCTATGACTGGAGCATGGAACTCACTTTCCAGTCATGTTAGGGAATGTCAATCGCTGCCATTATTTACATACAAATTAACTGATATCTTATGTTCAACACACTAAAAAAAATAACTGCATAAACAAGTATATACAACATTCTATAAATAATCATCTAGGAAGCTACTTACTTTATTTTATATCATTTTAATTTTATTATATTCCATGCTTTTGTTAGTATTAGCTAGTATTAGATCACATCATTATTGTATTTTGTTTAGTCTGTATTTTAATCTTCTTCTTCTTCCTTCCAAGTATTAGGCCAAGGCCTGTTACGATCCTATAGAAAATTTTCCCTCCAGCTTCTTCCGGAAAATTCTCGTATAAGACTTGAAAGCATAATAATAGTCCCTTCGATTGGTTGCTGGCCAAAGGAAGGCAAGACCAGTGATGGGCCTGCCATCTTATAGCCTCTGGTCAGGCTTTTCTGGAGAAGAAAAGAAAATAATGGAAAGAAGAAATGGAAGAAAGGAAAGACTCCCTAGCCCTCGGATGCCCTAATAGCGTCGGGGTCGAAAAAACAAGAGTTAACCAAGAGAGGTTAGATAGTAAAGTTAAAAGAGTGCAAAACACAAGTAAGTGGAAGAAATGTTTTGCTCGGCTTGGGCACCTTGTGGTCGCCATCCACATATCTCCTAGATGAGGACCCCTGAGGGGCTGTATAATATCAAAAATTGTAGTATGTATGTAATTTTTGTATAATTCTACTATTCGCTGGTTGAGTGGAAGAGAAGGCCTTATGGTCTTAACTCTGCCAGCTAAAATAAAGCATTATTATTATTTATTATGATCTATAACTAACTAACTGACTGGCACTATAGAACCCGTAAGTTCATGGCCGCGCGGACATAAGCTCTCCATACATCCCTATCTGGAGCCAATGTTTTCCAATCACCCCCTGTAAAATCTACTTCCTTCAAATCATAGTTAATGTTATTCTCCCATCTCATTCTTGGTCTACCAACTGGGCGTTTTCCCTCTGGTTTTCCTACAAGAAGCTTCCATGCACGCCTTTCATTCCCCATTCGTGCCACATGTCCTGCACATCTCAGTATACGAGACTTAACTGTTCTCATTATATCTGGCTTCCTATAAAGACTATGTAATTCATTGTTATGTAGTCTTCTCCATTCGCCTGTCTGTTCATTTCTCTTTGGTCCAAAATATGATCTATATAAAGGTGAAACATATAGGCCTACCTCCCCAAATGCCATGTTTCACTACCGTACGCACGGAAAGAGTTCTCTCAGCTGTTCGAAGAAGAGACGAATTGAAAATCCAGCTGAGATCGTAATAGGGCTCTTAGGCCTTATACTTTTACAGAAGATGATGATGACATGGGCCTATACCTGTCCGTATTTTGATCAAAGCTTCGTGCAGTCCCGATGGATTAGGATTATAGTAACTATCATTAATTTTAGTTTTAGTATAAAAAAGGCATTGTTTGCGCGATAGTGCGATTTGTCGTACTTACCAGCAACGTCGACCATGATTGAAAGTTCAACTTCTTACATTTCGGGGTTGCCAACCTAAATAACTATACTGTAATATTACGTATGTGCGGGAAGTAAAACCACTGCCCTTTATGGATATATACAATAATATATTCAAAAGGTAGTGTTAATATACTTTAAATGAAAGAAATCAGTGCATTTTAATTAACTGAACTTTATTTGAAACAATATTGAAAGTTGACTTAACAAAATTCTACTGAAAACTTTTAGACTTTTTAGCTTTACGTCCAATATTCTTCATTTTGAGGAACCTAACTAGTGTAACAAAATCTGCAATATTGATACCTTCTTTCAAATTTATCATCGTCATCAGCATTGAATATTCTGACCACAAACTCGCTGAAGACTTTAACGTTTCACTCCTAAGCACGAAATAAGCAATCATACTTTTTTCCACTTTCACTACAATTCTTCTCCTCCAGCCACTTTCTGAATGAAATGTATGTGTTTTCATTCTTAATTTAGATTTATCTGGCAGTAAAGAAGCACGTCCAACATCCCACGCTTCTTCAATTTTGTCGTTTTGATTACAATCATTCATACTTGCAGCTATTTTATGCGAGACTGATATCAAGGCCTGCTGTAATCTCAACAATTGTTTTCGGCATTTAGCACATATACATTGACTGCTAACGTCAGTCAGTTGTTTATAATGAACACAAATATTGCCAACAAAGATGTTATTACTTTACTATTATTTATTATTTTGAAAACACCATCGTTCAAAACATAATGTACAACGCACATTTGTGAAGCGTTTTACAGAATCTCGGAAATTAAAAACTTCGCTATCGCTCGGTTTTTAAACATTTTTCTCTATTCTGTAAATACCACTTCCCAACCTCGTGTTGTAATATACTATTATGGTATAGCGAAAGAAAGCTTCATTAAGAATGTATATGGGACAATCCATATCAAATCGGACAGCAAAAAATCTTGCAATTTATTTTTTTAATTTTATGTATCCCTAAATATAGTGAATACATTTATAAACGTATTAATACAGAAATTTAATTTTTATCATTTATAGGTTCGTAGATATGATGATCTAAAATTATCGTAAATATGATAAACTAAAACGTTTACTAACTAATATTTCTGAAACAATAAACAGCAAAAATTTGTTTCAAACATATTTATATAGGTGATATCATGTAGTTTAAGGGTGTTATTTTTATAATTAGGATATTTTTATTTTCGGTGTCAATTTTCTGTTTTATGGCGGTTTACTGCAGTACATATCAAAAAATGAAAACGGAAAAATTACAGGATACTACTCACGTAATAAGGATTAATTTCCAGCAATTACTCTTTTGGAGAGTTGAATAGTTCAGACAATATAAATGTTTTTATGCTATTTTCGTAAAAAACTCGCGGGTCCAAGGCGCAGCAGATTCATTTCACGACCAAGGTCGCGCGCGTACTTTATTGAAAGAGCTTCATCAGTGACTTTTTCAACTGCCATTAAATCGAATAGATTATTATATGTTCTGCTTAATGGAACAGTACCGTAAATTTATAAAAGTGGCGATATTGTAATTCTTACGCAGTAGATATTTATCAAATTTTATTGCTGAAGGGAGAAGTAAAGAGCTCTGTTACTTACGTTTACTGTGAATTATTAAACAAATTATTTATAACTAACTCACTCACTGGCTCTGTGGAACCTGTAGGTTCATTGCAGCGCGGACATGAGCTCTCCATACATCCCATCCCGAGCTAACGTTTTCCAATTATCCCCTGTATAATCTACTTCCCTCAAATAATGTATAATGTTATTCTCACACCTCATTCTTAGTCTTCCAACTGGGCGTTTTCCTTCCGGTTTTCCTACCAGAAATTTCCAAGCACCTCTTTCATCATCTTCCATACGTGCCACATTTCCTGCCCATCGCAGCCTACGAGACTTAACTGTTTTTATTATATCTGGCTTCCTACACAGATCATGTAGCTCACTATTATGTAGTTTTCTCCATTCACCTGTCTGTTCATCTCTTTTTGATCCAAAAATTTTCCTAAAAACTTTATTCTCAAATACTCGTAATCTCTTCTTCTGCCCTTTTTTAAAACAAATTATTTATTTTGTTACAAATTTTTTATTAAAGTTTAAATGTAATATTACATAATAAAAACTCTTTCATCATCATTAATTGAATAAACTGGTATAAATTTGTATTATGTTATAATTATTAATTTCAGTCTTAAAATAACTTTTTATTCAGTGTATTTTATTGTACCCTGAAAACTTTGACGAAAAGTATTGTTTTAAGATATAACTTCCAAATAAAACCGAATGTTTTAATACTCGTACCACCTCCTATCAAACGATAATAATGCAGTGTCAGCACGTCTTCCTTAAACATCTGTTTTATATCAACAATTCTCAAGTTCAGACAGTTGATTTACATCAGTATGTTTAGTGCATCTCGTCATTTTAAGTGCCACAGTCAAATTTAAAATAATATCTTATTGTTTTTAACTCACAAGTTTGCAGATCTACAAAGACTGAATGGTGAGTTAGAAGATAAATATAATTTTAATTATACATATATTAGTATACAATAGTTATTAACAATATTATGTGTTAATGTATAATTTTACAATTTCTTAAATGTTTCTGGAATGAGAGAATAATCGTAGAGGTATACATTTTGTGTTATAAAAGGAGAATAATGGGAAGTTTAGACATTAAATTAAACACTATAACAATAATTTAGCTTATAATAAAAGCTAATATTATCGTGCATTTTAATATCATCTTAGATATGTCATGAGTAGGGGATGCAAGATCAGTAAGTGATACCAAGCCAATGAAATATATTTATACCTCTTAAATATTACTTGTAACATCATGAAAATTGTTGTAAATTATTATCGATAGCTTAAAGTTACTTACAATATTCAACATCAGACATTGGTGTAGGGTACAAGTACAAAATATTACAACACATTACAGAACTACTCTCTAGAAAATATTATTAATAGGCCTACCAGCTTGAATTCGTAGGTGCTTAGTAATTTAAATTAAACTATACATTAGCCAAACTCAGCACAAAATTAACCGCCTACTGAATATATCAATAAAGATTGTTAAATTTAATGACGTTTATTATGTAGCAATTTATTTCAAGCGCGAGGTTCTCCTACGTACCATAAATTTATGACACGGGACTCACGGATTTCCTTCCTTCTGGAGAAAGCTACATTCAGAATTGTTACGACTTTAAAATTCCATTGATTCCTATCGAGTTTGAACCCGCGAACCTCGGAATCGGAGGCGTGCAGAGAAACCACTTGTCCACGATGATGATGATGATGATGATGATGATGATGTAATAATTGTAATAATGATAATAAAAATAATGTAATGATGATAATAACAATAAAATATTTGTAAGTGCGCAAAGGACTATTACCAAATTGCTCCGTCATTGTTTGTACGAGCGAGCGATCTCCACTCACGCGAAAGGTATTGCGGGCAGTCTACACATAGGAGATTTTAGGAAAAATAATTATGTTTGGTAGTTTCCTTTCAAGACTCCACTTTAATACTAATTACAAAAAATTAACTGGTGTTCAGGTAATAATGTGGCATTTTTTGATTTTATAAAATTTTTGGTGAGGAAGGTCAATTGCGTATTAATTGCATTTACGCCCTTCAGAAAAACGTAAATATTAACATACTAATTTTCAAGCGATAGAGCATAAAATCATCTATAATGTGAATATCTTTTCAAGTTGAGGGAATAGCCATACTTTGAGAAATGTATTTTATAAAAGAGACTATTTAAAACAATACGATAATTGACAGCTCTATTACTCTTTAATTACACCAAGCGAAGACTTGAAATTCGGTTCAGATATTCAGTATATCATAAAGTTTCACTGTAAAAAGAATTGTAAACTTTTAAAGATGTGAGTTCAATTTTCACAATTTTTTTGCCGATTTCGTATGGAATGTCCCATATACAAAGTGATTATGAAATGGTATAGGCCTATCAATGATCGCAAAACAACGGTGAAAACATTTACATTCTTGCTGGCATTTCTTACGACAAATCCATTAAACTGTGACATTCAAATATAATGAAATTTCTGTGGCAATATATCTAAAAAGTTGAATTATTCTAATATGCATATTTTCAATCCCCTTTTTATTGCATGGTAAGGTCGATTGGAAGAATTGCTTGTTAACAAACGTCACTATATTATTGCACAAAAAAAGAGGGGGGAAAAGAGGGAAAAAAAAACAAAAAAAGTCTTAAGAATGCGGAAAAGTTACTTGCACTTATGCACACTTTTATGCATGACAGAATCTCAAGATACCGGTACCTAAGTGAATAACCGAAGAAATAAAAAACAAAATATTGCAGGCTTTCAGCTATTGGTATGTAATTTACTCGTACTTAGAGTCTGATGTATTAACGCCTAACATGTAGACATATTGTATTTATTTATATTTAATGTCTCATTTAATCAATTTACGATTTTATAAAATTTTCGAAAAATGGACAAATAATATGCGGAGCTCATATTTAAAAAGTATTTTGTCCACCTTGTACATGAACTTATTGTGTGTCTGCATTCTTCTTAGATTACTCTATGTACAAATATCACCATTTGGCATCAGAACATACTTCATTTAAATCACTAAAAAGTGCGATAAAAGTGGTTTACTAATCAAACTAATTCTTACCCACAGAAAAATAGGTATATATACGCCCTGTCCCATTCAAACCTCCCACATTTTAATTAATCACACTCTCAAAGTATGCGTAATTATGAAATGAGGTTGGTATTAAAAGAAAGAGAAACTCAAAGAATTTTTGTTTTCTTTGTTGCAGTTAATTCATCTGTCGCATATAGGACAATAATGACATAAAACAAAATGGCGAGCACAAATTATTTTCTGGTATGCAGAGACGAAGTCAATAATTACAGTGCAAAGAAATTACCGGAGAGAATATGGAGGAAATGCACCTGAAGGGAAGACCATTAAGGCATGGCTTGAGAAGTTTCTGGCGACTGGAAGCGTTAAAAAAAGTCAGGAGGTGCTCGTACATGTATTTCAGAAGAAAAAATTCAAGAAATAGTGCACATATAGAGGTGTTTTAAAATGTGGCAATGTAACTTTTTTGAGTTTCCGTTTCGTTTAATACCGGCCTCATTTCATAATTCCGCATACTTTGTTAGTTATGATTAATTAAAATGTGGGAGGTTTGAATGGGACACACACACACACACACACACACACACACACATATATATATATATATATATATATATATATATATATATATATATATATATAGGATTATTTAGAACAAATTTCTGAAAATTGACAAGAAACATTTTGAAAATAAGCTCCTCATATAGTATAAAAACCCACCACGTGGTCTCGAGGTAGCGTGCTGTCTTGTTAGGCAGCGGGCCCGGGTTTGTTTCCCGGTCGGGACAGGCTCCTGGGTGAGGTTCTTTTCGGGATTTTTCCTCACCTGTAAGACAAATGTCAGGAAGCTTAGGGTCCTACGGTCCCCGAAAATCATCCGGCCACCGTCATTATCCTTATCATTATCATCCTTCACCAGTGTGGAAAGCAACGGGAAGCTTCCAATAATTCCCTAGTAAAGCTACGAAGCATAGCAGGAAAATGCTATGATTGCAGTGAAAGACCTGCCCTTGGACAGAATTACTATGGATGGATAGTATAATATTCACAAAAGGAATGCAACCTTCAATATAATAATAAACCATGACAAACATAATTAGTGAATTTATGAGTAAACAAGGATGCTTACTCAATATAAATTTTATATGTTGATAAAATAACAAAAAAAATAAGTTCACGTCATCAATTATTATTTATTTCTCTTATTTAACTACTCTTACTTCCCTCTCTGTAGGCACATTTACGTTCACCTCGCCATCAGGTCTTACAGAGACACAACCTGTATGGAGAGGATTTTATTTTTCTGTATCACACACATTTTGGACCACACAAGGGTATGGAAGGCCTTCCTGGATGAGTAATCAGCTCAATATCAGGCTCACATTTGAACAAAATGAACATTTAAGACATTCACGCTAAACAAGACGAATATTAAAGGTTAATTATTATGGTCAGATGATGTTTCGGTAAACATTTAGACCTTACATTTCCTGATATTTGTCTTACAGATGGGGAAACCCCAGAAAATCCTCGCCAAGGAAACTAGTCTCGACTGGTAATATAACTCAGGACTGCTGTGTATAAAGCAACGACGGTACCCTAGACCACAATGGTGGACTACTTACTTCATCCTAAGTAAAAAATAATAATTTCAAGTTACAATAAACATTTTTAGCTGTTGCGATAAAAATTACATTTCATTTTAGCAATTAACAATAATAATTTAATCGGTCATTAATAAATAACTGTTAATCCATGTTATAAGCAGGGAATATATCTTGGTTGGCATTGTAGTATCTATAGTGAGCACAAGTTAACCGAAACCGGAGTATGCATGCGATGTGACTGCGCAAGACAGCAACGCAGCCTAGCGCGCATCTGGGGTGCATACGAGAGTGGACAGAATACAGGCACATGGTTCTGTGTGTAGTATACCTCATTTCCCAACCAATTAAGGTACTTTTCTGGGTAATAACTTATAAGTAATGATATTGTAATGGCTTACAACACAACTATTGCTGCGCGTTTGTGCAATTATTAATATTCTGTTAGCATAAATTATTCATATTTTATTTTAAAATATTTATAATAACCGAATCATTATACATGGACAGATTCATTATAGGGTATATTAGAGGTCGTTTAGTGGTTGTTGAATACATATGTATTAATTTATCAAAATAACACTGAGCAACAATTTTTTTTTGTCTCAGAAAGAAAAATGCGTGATTCTGATTGTATTTTTTCACCCGAATTCAAAAATGATATCGGATTTTCTCCATCAGGCAAGGTTTCCGAGAGACAGGTATTTATAATTTCAAACACTTTAATATTTTCTACATTCGTAACTACACAATATTCGAACATTCGGACTCACCTAGAAAGTAAGAAATGACGATTTTCTGCTATATTTCACCTGTGGAGCATTCCTCTTGATGGTCCAACAATAATCGGCCAGCATATTAGGATTACATTTGCCTTGATATATCTTTTCCATAGCTGAAACAATTTGGGTTAGCGCATTTGGTTTTATTTTACAATGGATAAATGGACGAAAAAAGTTTATTAAAAAATAATTATTTAAATCCATTAATTGAAACTGAAATAAAAAAAACTGTGGGTGATGGAAAAATTCGGAATCATATTTGAAAACACGATAAAAAACTGCATTAAGTACAACTATTGGTACTCATGAGACAAAAAATCATGTTGACCAGTCTAATTAAATAAACAATTAAATATCTACGTCCTAAAATTGAAAGTGTATCAGGAAATCGTTTCGATTTTATCAAGTTATCTCCAGCCTTACTTTCAATCCTTGAAACATAAATACAGTACCTATTGCAAGCTTACTATTAAAGGATTTCGTGAAGAGTGAAATATAGAAATTTAAGGAAAATAAGTTATCCTACATTGCCCAATATAATTATTCTAGAAACCTGACACCTTAACCTTTTAGAGAGTGGCATAACATATTTTTAATATAAACATGTAGGTATCCAGAATCATAATATTAAACCTACATGCATAAATACAAATACATGTTTGTTTCAAACGTTTTAGTTTCTTATGCTGAGCGTTTATTATTTTCAAGAGATTGTTTTGCATACCGGATAGTACACACTGCACATTCTAAAGTCTTTTCATGCTCCAATTCAAATATGTGAGGTCCATAGATAATTTATACTCCTATGAATTTGGTATATAGGTGACCCAAGCAGAATTAGAAGGAATTAAACAAACAAAGGTAAGTAAGTAGATGGGTAAATAGATAAGACGGATAGACGACATAAAAATATATAAATACTAACTCCTCAATGGCACCATCGAGCCCGGAGCTTCAAGGCCGCATGGACATAAGCTTCCTATATATCCCTATCCTGAAATATTTCCAATCATTGCCTTTATAAATTACCTCCTTAAACATGGTTACTATTCTCCCACTCATTCTTGGACTACCACTGCACACTTACCTTTACATTCCTACCAAGAAGTTTCCATGCCACTCTTCCAATCCTCATTCATACCACAAGACCTGCCCGTTGCGCCCACGAGACTTAAATGTTCTTATTATGACTGATTTCCCATAAAACAGATAGGCCTAATAAATTAAAAGAAAAAAAGTTAAATTTAGTTTCATATCAGTAATAGAACGGTCACCATGTCTGATTAGCATTTAAGAGATCCTATGTTTGAGGGGGAAATTTTAGAATGTAATAGTTGGATTATTTCCTCCAGGTTCATGAACTTTGAATTTATGCTTATTAAATTCATCATCATCTGCCAATAACTTACTGTTAAGAATTCAAAACAAAATTTTGCATGAAGGTCAATTAACTTTCCCTTGAGGTCTACAAATAATTTCTGGATTCTTTCGTTTCTCATTTTATTGTGGTAGAAGTGAAGACATCCCATTAAGAAACCAAGAGAGCCCATGGAAATGTGGATGCATGAGACTGTATATTAAAAAAAACTGCAATATAAACAGTGTATAATATATATATATATATATATATATATATATATATATGGTATGCTGCCTTGTCACGCAGCGGGCCCGGGTTCGATCCCCGGTCGGGGCAGTTTTCTGGATGAGGTTTTTATCGGGGTTTTTCCTCACCTGTAAGACAAATGTCAGGAAAACTTTAAGGCCCAAACGGTCCCCGAAATCATATGGCCATCAACCTTATCATTATCATCCTTACCATTATCATCATCATCCTTCACCGGTGTGGAAAGCAACGGGGAGCTACCACACCTACACAATTCCCTAATAAAGCTGCAAGCATAGCATGAAAATGCTACGATTGTAGTGAAGGACCTGCCTTCGGGCAGAATTACTATGGATTGATATATGGTGTGATAAGAAAAATAAATGCCTGGACGGGATTCGAACCCGGATCTCTGAGTCTGTACCTCAGTATGATATCCATTACACCACCAGGCCAATCCAATTCAAACATTTATTTTTCTTATATATGTATTATATTCTCCATTATTACTAGATGTCGCGAGAACTCGGTCTTCACTGCCATCTAGCAGCTGACTATAACTTTCTTATCATATCATAATAAGCTTGCATTGCTCAATGTTAAACATTTAATTATAACATCGATAAAGCGTCACTGCTATAAAATAAAAATGTTCTCTTTAATTTGCTTACTTGTTATAGTCAGCTACTAGATGGCAGTGAAGACCGAGTTCTCGCGACATCTAGTAATAATGGAGAATATAATACATATATAAGAAAAATAAATGTTTGAATTGGATTCGCCTGGTGGTGTAATGGATATCACACTGAGGTACAGACTCAGAGATCCGGGTTCGAATCCCGTCCAGGCATTTATCTTTCTTATCATACCAAGCTTGCATTGCTCAATGTTAAACATTTAATTATAACACACACATATATATATATATATATATATATATATATTACATAAGTAATGAAACAAGCCAAGGATAAAACCCATTCTTTATTTGTATTGCACATTTATGATTTTTCAGTATCTACTTCAGGCGATGATTAGTTGACTATTTTATTTATTTATTGTAATTAATCTAAAACGTAGGTCAAATACAGAAAATGATGACCATTACGATTTTAAAAAAGTAATGAACAGAAGTTATTCTATGACACCGTGTCACTTAAAATATTCGATCGGAGAACACGTGACTGCTAGTGTCATGTGGGCCAACACACGTTCCCGCTAGAGCCAATTGCCAACATGTTAAATCACATAAAAGGGGATTCTATACCAGGAGTCCACCTGCATTAGGGACAAATTAGTGTTAGAAAATGGATAAGTTGGTGTTAGTTTGAGCACGTTATGGCGAGAAAATGGGCGAGTTAGTACACCGGATTAGTTTAATGATCATTTGTTTGTACTGCGATTTTTGTGATAAGTTCGCTACAGTGTCAGAGAAATGACCAATACATATTTTACATTGCAAATACGGCATTTCTCACATCTATTTCTTGGGAAAAAATCAATTATTATTTTTTCTCTCTGGTAATTTTTCACATACTGTAACAATAAATTGTGTGTTTTCCGCTTTTTTTATTTGAAATTATGTAGGTGGCATAGAATCCCCGAAATTAATAATGAAAAGTTATTTTACTGGAATACTGTACTCGACTGCTCACATAACCGTATTATTGTGATCTGGAATTCTCGGGTTCATTTTACCGCATATCCATTCTTACAAAACACATACCTTTATTTATCATAAGTAATGCCACGAGTAATTTCCAATTTATCTAGAGAATTTGGATGTCAAGAGTGGCATTTGTTAGGACTATGTAATGAATAAAATTAAACTGTTTACTCACACGTTATTATTTAAATATAGTTACCAGTATTTTAAAATATTTATATATTTAATGTACACGGCGATGTTTGCAAACAAATCAGAAATGTGAGGTTATGTATATTCATTACAACCTGATAATATTTGTTGACAAATAGGATCGTAACATTATAAGAATGCACCCAAGTGGAGAAATAATTATACACATCAAATTGTATATTATAATCAACATTACAGGTTATTAATTTATTTTCTTAGTAAACAACTCAGTAAAATCAAGGAATCTGTTCATTATTTGCTATATTCAATGTATTTATTGGAGAAAATAATGCTCGGGTCTGTACAGAATATTAAAAAGGGCGAGTTTTCTTAATCGCTAAAGAAGGAGCTGGTAAAGAGAATTCGATAAAGAGCGAGGTGAAACGCTGTTGTCATTGGTTGTAAAACAAAGTTAATTGAAACGTGATTGGTCATTGACTCTGGAGGAGGGTTATTGTTGGGTAAAGAGGTAAAGATTGGATTTAGTGACACTAGGAATACTGAAGGAGTTCTCCATGTGTGAGAACTTAGGTTGCTCAGGTTGGTAATCGGTAGAGTTGAGGTTCTTATCTCGGGATTCCACGAGGACTTCGTCGGGCAGAATTAATGTGCAAAGGAGGTCTGGTAAAAGTAGTTTATTCTTAACTTTTATACACTGCAAGTAATTGTCTATATGAAGTGGCTTTATTCAACTTTTAGAACGAAGTGTTTTTGAGAAGTGTCTTGATGTAATTTTTTACGAGAAGTGACTTGATGAAATTATATACGAGAAGAAGTGACGAGGAGAAGCCTCTCTCGCCTATATGTAAATTAGTTACTCCCACTACCTCGATCTAGTGGACCTAAGGTCTGTGGTTAGGCACATATAACGAAACATATAATTGGTTAATGCGCCCTCCTATTTTGATCCCGGGGGTGTTACAAATTTATTATTGGCGATTTACGCCTTCAGAGGTTGGACCTTTTTTTCCGTGCTGGCTTCACGTACAGTCGGGTCACAAACATTAGCTAGGCTTGGGTTTTTTTTCTTAGGCTTGGGTTTTTTCCTAGGCTTGCGACGCTAGAAACTTGCCATATTCCCACACTTTTTTGCTAACGTAGTTTGTGTCAGGGTAAAACCCCCGCTTGTACATTTAGCTAATGGGTTATGGTTATCACGATAAATCAGTTAACTGGAGGCTTAGAAGATATTTCTACTCAATCTGTCTAGCAAAGGTTTTTGTCATTAGTAAGTTATTATCATGTGTCAGCCACTTCCGTCTTAACAAAAGAAAGGGTTACATTACCTGAGTTGTCAGTCCTCTTTAATAACTAATAATTTAATTACATTGATGCTGACTTCTTTGGATCATTTTATATGGCCTTTGCTCCTACATAATCAGGTTCCACTCGCTTCCCTGATCAATTTGAATATAAATATGACCTAAGTCCAGTAACTGCTTCATTCAATGATATTATAATTTTATCCGCTTATTATTGCCGATAGGGATTTATTTAGATTTACACAGGAGGCTGTGTGACTAACTTGCCACAACTCCCTATTGGGGCATGAGTTAAATAGTGATATAAATTTTTATTTTCGATTTATTAACTTCAAGATTTATAGAAGAAATGTAGATCTGAAGAAAAATAAAAGAACGAAGGTAGATTTATCTCGAAAACAAACTCACGTGTAAGCTATAACATGAATATATATGAATCTAACGGTGCATAAAAACCTATATAACTCATATGAGTGAAACTCAATCATGATATTTGCATGTTTCACTGGATTTGGATATTAATTAACTATTTGTGTTTTAATATATCACTCAGAAACTTAATGAATATATCCAATTTTTCTACTTCCACAGATGTCATTTAATTTTCAGATAAACAAAACAACCATTTGATTAGCCATATACGTATCAAATCAGTCATGTTAGGGTCATAATTAGCTAGCTTGAAAAAATTAACAATCAGTGCAACGTGAATTTTGGAATAAAAAACGATCGTAACATATATAGGCCTATGTAATTATATTATTTCACCTTCATTGTTTTATCTTTTCTAGAATTTAAGCCAATTCCCTAGATGGATTGCTTGCAGGCAGAAAGCAATTCATTTTGATCCACACACATTCCACAGATATGCAGTGGCAGCTCACATAGGTTCTATGATTATCTGAATCTCAGAGCCTCTGCGAAAGACAATGCATGGCATAACACTATATTGAACACAAATACAGATTCAAAATTGATAGGCCTATTTAAAATTGCCTCGTCCGCCGAGAATCAAACCTGGGCTGCTTAGTAGAATGTAGGTACTTTATTAAACATGACATAATACGGTTGCATTTACATAACTTAAAAGAAAATATCCATACTTTTAATTTTATATAATAAGAAAACTGTATTCCATTGCATGCAGAAACGTATCTTGAAATTTCTTCCAGAGAAGCGTTGTCATATACCAAGATCGTGTCCAAAAAAATTAACTGCCGTTTTCAAGTGCAAGGCACAGAAATCGAAGCCAGAATCCAGGAATGGCAGGCCACTGTACGGAGCAGATGTACATCCCTGCATGGCATAGTGGAGTGAGGCGGGAGGCGACGTGGACGGCGGGTAGTGAGGATTTTATAGTCTCCAAATACAGTAGGCCTAGTTGTATTACTTCCCTATTGTTTAAGTAAGAGATTTGGCGATTGATTTTAGTGTCTTGCAGTTTAAAAAAAGGCCTCCGTACATCACAACACTTATCTGGAAGAAATTTCAAGGAAGGTTTCGACATGTAATGGTTGACAGTTCCCTTGTAAGATTCACTGTTACAATTTCATAAATATTACGAATTAAAAAATAATAATTTAACTTATTTAAGTGACTTGAGTTTTGCTAGTATTTAAATAGATTTTTCTCATTTTTACTTCTGATATTAGTCTAATTGCAAATGCGTCAACTGTATACTGGTACTTTTTATTTATTTAGAGCCCCCCCCCCCCGGTTACCTCAGGCATAATGCTCTTATCCCCGGGTCTGCTCTATGTCCCTATCTATATATAATCTTTATTGAAATACATAATACATGAATTATATTATTTAATTTACTGTATTGCAGTTTTTTAACTGTAATATCGCATCTCTCTGTAACTGTACATCTCTCTTCGCCTTAGTTTAACATCTTCCTTTTAGGTACTTCGCTATTCCCCACGTCACCCAGCTCTTGCAGGGACACGACCTATTAGGACAGGATTAGTAACTCTGGATCATATGTATACTGTTTTTGAACACACAAGGACATAGAGGCCCTTCCTGGATAAGTGATCATCTCAAAGTCAGGGCCATCTCCGAAGCAACACGAACAAGACATACTATTCACTCTCATTTTACTAAGCAAGGCGAAAATAATATGGATGACTTTGATGGTCGTACGATGTTCGGGGATCATTCGGAGCTTAACGTTTCCTATTTTGTATTACAGGTAAGGAAAAACCCCAAAACTAACCTAACTTGCCCCGACTGGGAATCGAACCCTGGCCCACTAAGTATGTGGTAACGACGTTATCCTAAGTCCAAAGACGTGGACAATCATAATGCATAATATGTAAAATACTATCAGTGAATAAAAATTCTACAAAACGCCATGTTGTGTATTTTGCGGAGGATTAAATGAATCAAAACAACTGCTGTATTTCAAGGAAATGAATGAAAATACGTATTATATGATGTAGCTTTAATGCAGAAAACCAGCTCTTATTGTTTCGCAATTATTGATTACATTGTACAGAGAACTGCTTCGCATTCTAGGAATAAAAGAGATTCAGACGATTACGCACAATAAATTGATGGAGAGATTTTGAACGAATTCATTTTTTTACACTGTGATGTAATGCAATGCTATCAACATTAAAGGATATGACTTTAACATCATATACGTATGTACGCCTATACTCATATTCTTACTTTCTGAAGTCAATAAATGTATCTATAAATAAAGCGATATCGCCAGTATTTGAGAAACTGCATAATAAAATAATGTTTATATTGTTGAAATTGTATATCTAAACGTTGCTAATTACTAGAGAGAATAATTAATATAATTCTCAAACCATAATAATGTTTAATAACGACAAATGTTTGCTATTTGCATCATATATTGGGGTATATAATAAAATATAATACATGCGTATACCAAAATTTAAATCAGAGTTCCGCGTATCAGAGCCATATGTGTTCACGGATTAGGCCTATATTATCTGAGAGATATAAAAATATAGAGATGGAGAGAGATAAAAAGAAAGAAACATGAAAGAAAGAGAGTGAGAAAGGAATAAATTTCAATTAATATGATTTTTATAACCTAGGATATGTATAATATATACATAAATGAGACAAAATTAAAGTTTTGCAATAAAACATTAATATACCTACTTTGATTCAAATATTGTATTTAATCACATAAATTAGTTAAAACGTACATTTTATGCTACATGAAAAGTCTTTTATATTTGTGTTTCAAAGGCCAGCATTTCTGACAACTTTCATAGTAAAATGTAGAATAGGTACGTATAATATATGCACCAACATACAAATGTGGAAAGTAATCTCTCAAAATTAATATTATGAGATTCCGAAAATTAACTCGCGAAGCGGTTCTGTGTTAAAAATGCACGAGTATTTCGATTCAAATACAAACATATTCTATTACACCCCTGTTTTAATATCGCAACTTCATTCATAATATCGACTGATTTAACACTGGACCATTCCCATGTACTATATTTTCGATTCATATCTAAGATAATCTAAATAAAAATGTAGTCTATAGTTACTTGAAAATGTAGTACCCCTATTGCCACTAATATTACGTATTTCTGGAAATCAGATTTCCATTTCCATATTAATCAATGGCATGATATATAAACAAAAATGGCATTTGGAAGGGATTGTTGGCAACGCTGCAAGAAGACATTGATGCAAACATTAGCAATAGACCCTAAAATATCGTTAGGGAAGGGAAAGTGTTAAATTGTTTCGAGATGCTGGGACGAGATTGTAGGAGAAAAAAAAAACATTATTTCGTATTTATGTAAGCTTATTTACATTGAAATTAGTTTAAAAGAATATTAGGTAAAACCTTATTTACAATTTTTTATTAACATCTGTTCTTAACGTCGAAGAAGATAGGCATACAGGATCCAATGATACTTTGTATCTGAGAAATATGGGCTTGTACAACTAAATATGGTATATGGAAATGCATTTCACAAGAACTTCTGCATATGAATGCAAAGGTCATAAAATATTGAGAAATATTTTCATAGTTGAACGTTAATTTACAGCATGTTTTATGTTGAAGGTAGGTAACTGCAATATTGTAAATTCACAGCAACTCTTACCACTTGAAATAAGTTATTTTGTATATTGTACTCTACAAGCAAATAGCGTATTTTAGCCGCCTGATTGAACAGCGGCTCTCACAAACACTTGACTCCACACGCTACATTATACAAGAAACTCGTTTATAAACTAACTGGATATCAATGAGATGAGTGATAATGATTTTGCCACTTTTCCTCTATTTATTTTTGGCATTATGAGGCTTGGGAAGCTGCTTCTTCTTCTTTACGGTTTAGGCTTATTTACTAGCCTGTTCGGGCTCCAAATTGCTGCTCTTTCCATCTTTTCCTTGGTCTTCCCAAACTTCTTCTTTCTCGTGGTGAACAGTTGTATGCTGCTTTTGGTATTCTATTCTCAGTCATCCTTGCCACGTGTTCTTTCCAGTTTGTTCTGTATTTATCTATTGTTGAGTTTAATTCCTCTATTTTTAGTTGTAGTCTTATTTCTGTGTTATGTTTTTTGTCTGTTCTTTGATACCCTGCTATAGGTCTGAGGAATCTCATTACAGCAGCTTGTATCCTGGCAGATTGTTGTGTTGTCACTGTCCATGTTTCGGATCCATAAGTAATAATAGGCACTGCCATTGTCTTGTATAATTTCATTATAGAGTATTTTCTGGCTTTACTTTCAAAGTTCTTTTTAGTGTACCTGTTATATAATTAAACTTATTTATTTTGTTATTTATATCTGTTTCTGCTGTGTATGATATTTCGCAACCTAGGAAGTTATATGTTACTACTTGTTCTATTGGTTTATTTTCTAATATTATCTTTGTCCGAACTGGATGAGCACCCTTGAAGGCCATTGTTTTTGATTTTTGTGAGGATATTTCCATGTTGTATTTTTTTGATATTTCATTTAGTTTATATAGCTCCAATATAAATTAAGTCTGTTCTGCGAGCGAAAATTCCGGAAATTCAAAACGTAAGCTGAATATGATCCAATATTAGACTCCACATTGAGTACTGATGATCGTTACCTACTACTTAAGTCTGTATTTAACTACTTAAGTCTGTATTTCTACACACGTCACTCAACAGTGAAATTATATTTTCCCATGAAGATACGAACATGGGAGCACATGTTCTTTGAACCAAGCCAAGGCATTTATTATTAATTTCTTTCTTCAAATTATTAGCACATTTATTACCTTAAATATCTATATT
>JASPKZ010003402.1:0-54378 GCA_030220185.1 Diploptera punctata | reverse complement strand
AAAAAAAAAATGTACAACACACGTTTGTGAAGTGTTCTAAAGAATCTCGGAAATTAAAAACCGAACGATAGCGAGGTTTTTAATCATTTCCTCGCTTCTGTAAAAACCACTTCACAACCTCGCATTGCAATCTTGTACATATTAGGCCTATATATTTAATTCGTTAAACTTAGAGTAAATCAAAATACATTATAAATATTAGTTGTATTGTATTCATAACTTGTAATCGTTTATATATATGTAATTTAGATTTAAGACTATATTTTTTGTTTGTATTTTTTTAAACATGGTTGAGTGGTAGACAAAGGCCTTAACTCTGCCAGGTAAAATAAAGCTATACTTACTCACTCACTTACTTACTTACTTACTCACTCACTCACTCACTGGCACTATCGAACCCGTAGGTTCATGGCCGCGCGGACATAAGCTCTCCATACATCCCTATCCTGAGCTAATGCTTTCCAATCATTCCCTGTATAATCTACTTCCCTCAAATCATAGTTAATGTTATTCTCCCACCTCTTTCTTGGTCTACCAACTGGGCGTTTTCCCTCTGGTTTTCCTACAAGAAGCTTCCATGCAAGTCTTTCATTCCCCATACGTGCAACATGTCCAAAATAAAGCTATTACTATTATTATTAATGTGTACCTTCAACTTTCTTTTATATTTTAACACGCATTTGTAAAATAGGGCTCCAAATTTTGGAAATTTAATAAATAAATAATGATCATATCGCGATTTTTAAACATTAGAAACTTGTTCTGTATGGAGGAAGCTTTGATCTGCTTTAGATTTTGAAACTTACAATTCTATACTCTAGCCTGGTTTTGAAGCCTCGATTTTAATATTTAATTAAGGAAAACATGCTTAGAATGATAATTATGACTGCGCTATGACTGTGCGAACTTGAAACCTGTCTTGTTACGAAATGTCTACGCGATTGTGATTGATAACGCCTTGGAGTGCATGATGCTTTACGCTATAAAACACCTGACATTGTCCAAAGTGCCAGGTGCTATTATTCATAAGAATTTTCACTAGGATTACATTTCGTGTCACATGATATTTCGAATTTATTGAATACTATATCAGTTATCAACCCGTGAGCTGACATTTCATGCATTCTCAATTTTTTTCATTCCATATCAAGTACTATGTTCAGTATAAATACATTATTCTTATGTAATTTAAGTGCGCTGCGTCTTATTGGTAATCAATACAATACAAATGAAAGCTTAAATACATCATCTTAAACATTAAAACAATACAGCTATTTTTACACGCTTTATATTAGCTTGACCTCTATCTATCTGTCTGTCTATCTATATATCTATATCTATTTAATCAATTGAGTGGTGTTTACTTGATGAAAATCCATATTTATTAATTAAATAAAAATAAAACGTAGTTTTATTTGATTTTCATAGCTGTTTCGGTACACTGCACCTTCTTCAGACATGTTAACAAATTATGAATTGTGTTCCAACTGATCTAAGCACAATACAACAATATTTATTTAAATTTTTAAATTTAACAAAGGGGATTCATTCAAATCAAGTTGAGAATTTAACAGTTTTTACTACTTTAAACTTATTAATTTCTACAGCCTCCAAAAGATCTAACTTCTTACCCTTATCACAAATATGTAAAATTTCAAAATTTGGATCGATTTGTTTATTTATATTTGAATTATTTATAGATCTAGAAGCGTACACCGCCGCTCAAAAATATTGAGTGGACTAGGAAAGATTGTTAATCATTGCCGTAAAATATTTAGTGTAGCGTGTGTTGCTTTTATGTCCAACATATGACCTTGATTTAATAAAAAACATGTTTTTTACCTGTCAGAGGTGTGACATCTATATAATAGGTATACGTATAGAATCACATGCGCGTTATTCCAATGTAACGTTGTGTCAATGTAAAAGCAATCGGTAATGGCCTTTAGGAGACTTCAGATTTTGAACAAACGAACATTTACATTTTTGTTTGTGTAGATGGTACGACACTAATGTTCTGCCGATATTTTTTAGTGAAAAACATATTTTTGTGTCGCTAAGATAGCGTAACGTTTAGCTCAATTATATATTGCTTTATTCGTATACATGAGTTTTAGGGTTCGAATACTCTTTTTTTGTTCGTATTAACATTTGTTTATACTTTTTTAAAGACAAAACGCTGTTGGTTATGTGGAATTGTTAATTTCTCGACATAAAAGGGTTGTTATGTGGCTGGTCTTGATCTGTTTGGGGAAAATAATCTTTATATACTCAACCTAGGATTTAAAGAGAGATCAGGGCTTGCCTGGTTTAGGCTAGGGGCATGGAAACTTCTAACAATTAGCGACGATCACGATATGCGAATATGTCCAATGTGCGGGAGCTTTGAAGACGAGATACATATATTAGGAAAATGTAATGATTTAGAATATTGGAGACGTCCGTTATTACCGGAAAGATTTCTAAATTCAAATCGTGAAAGAATGACATGCTACGAGTTAATGGTAAATCCAGAAAATTGGATAAACTTGGGTAAATATCTGGACAAAACGCGGAAAATGAGAACACTCTTTCATGAATAAATACATGTTATCAAATGCAGTACCATTAATTCTTAATAATTATATATAACTTAATTATGTATAATGCTATTGTAGTATTATGTAATGTAATATTATTGTGTTTTCTTTATGTAATTGTAATATTATTGTTTTCTTTTTTGTTTTTCTTTATACTATTACCAATTATTACTTTATTGTAAAGGACTGTCAAAAGAACGTACGGCTTACTGCCCGTGTGACCCATATTTGTAAATAATATTGTAAATATCTTACTTTTATTCTAATAAAGTCCTACTACTACTAAATAAAAATAAATGTCATATTTGGAGGTGGAATACAAAACTTATAGGCTCCGAAAATAAATAAATAAAAAGACTGTGAAACTAATTTCTCGTCCGTATATCGCCAGCATCTGTTACAGCACACATTCGCCGTGGAATGGATTCCAAGAGATCCTAGAAAAGTTCTTGATCCAATACAACTTCTTCCCATAAAAAAAACAACTCTATTTATCAATTCGTCCTGGCTACAGTATGGTTCCGGCCATTTAGAGCGTAAAGTTGCCTTCACTCTCGTCCACACGTATTCTATCAGGTTCTTATCAGGTGACAACAGAGGGTGATCCAAGAGATGGATATCATGCCTTCCCCGAAACCATCTTTAAACCCGAAGGGTATGATGGACCGGATGATTATCCTGTTGGAATGTAAGTATTCCTTCAGGATAACGCTTCCGAGCGGAAGGAACTAATGTTTTTTTCAAGATACGGAGATATGCAGCCGTGTTGGACCTCCCGTGGATACATTCTAGAACTCCTGTTCCATCGAACGACATCCACCCAACACGATACGCTTATGCAACCCGAATTTGCAACCGGATACATATAACGAGCCATATTGGTAGCTATCCATGCGATATCTTCGGACAAGACTGTCGCTCATACTCAATACGGTTACTCGGAGAAAATTACATTTTTATAAGCCCTCTCGAATATCAGTGAAGTCTAGACGATCCACGATCTGTTAATCATCCAACCTAACCTTCCTGGCAGGTCGATTGACCCTATACCATTGCTGATGAGGTGTCTCCTACCGGTTGCTACGGAGCCCTGAAAGTTGGACCTGATTACACTGAGCAACAAAAAAAAAAGCCTTTTTTTTGTCTCAGAAAGAAAAATGTGTGATTCTGGTAGTATTTTTCTCCTGAATTCAAATATGATATAGGTTTTTCTCCATCACGCAAGATTTCCGAGAGACAGGAATTTATAATTTCAAACACTTTAATATTTTCTACATTCATAACTATACAATATTCCAACATTCGGACTCACCTAGAAAGTAAGAAATGATTTTCTGCTATATTTCACCTGTGGGTCATCCCTCTTGATGGCCCAACAATAATCGGCCAGCATATTAGGATTCCATTTGCCTTGATATTTATTTTCCATAGCTAAAATCTCCTGATGAAAGTGTTATCCGTGCTCATCGCTCACTGCTCCAAGATTTTCCGGGAAGAAATCTAGGTTTATTAAAAAAATAATTATTTAAATCCATTAATTGAAATTGAAATAAAAAAACTGTGGGTGATGGAGAAATTCCGAATGCATATTTGAAAACACGATAAAATAACTGCATTAAGTACAACTATTGGTACTCATGAGACAAAAATCATGTTGACCAGTGTTATTAATTCAGGGGAAGTTATAAGAAGGTTATGTGTAACTTCCCTAATTGAACTCGCTTCTTATCTCCGGGAAGAAATTCGTGGCCTCTAGGAATTAAACGATTTCTTACTTCTCCGTCTAGGTGAAACCGACTGGCCCACCTTTTTTCCTTACACGCTATAACAACAGAAAGGTCAATGCTAATGAGTCATATGAACTACAAACGCATATATTGCCTGTCCACCATTCTCAGGGGTTATAACGAAATTACGAGTAATTAGTGCAATGGAGGAGGTATAAATTGTGTGTTGTTGTTTATGAACATTCAATGAGATGTCGCCACATTATTACCGGCAATATTTATGTAACTCTATGAAGAATTAGAATGCTTATTTGATAGCCTTTCACGATATCATATGAAAATTGTCTTAGGAGATTTTAATGCAAAAGTGGGGCGGGAAGATATATTCAAACCAACAATAGGCAAATTCAGTCTTCATGAAGATAGTAACGACAACGGGGTTAGATTAGTCACATTTGCCACATCAAAGAATCTCGTTGTTAAGAGCACAACATTTCAGCATAAGGATATTCATAAATACACCTGGACGTCCCCAGATGGAGAAACTCGGAACCAGATAGATCATGTATTAGTGGTATAAACGCTGGCACAGTAGCATCATTGATGTTAGATCAGTTAGAGGGACAGACTGCAATTCAGATCATCATCTGGTCAGGGTGAAAATCAGACAACGGCTATCGCTTATGAGAGGAACAAACGCTAAAGATGATTCTGTAAAATATGAATTAAAAAACTTGAAAAATGATGAAATGCGGCAGAATACCAAAATCAAAATTGCTAATAGAATTCAAGTACTGGAATCTTCAGATGACAATGTGGCAAACGAAGAAGAAACTGATATAAATAAAGAATGGGAGGCTATAAGAGATACTATTAAATTGCCAGCATCAGAAAGCATTGGTTGTTTAAAAAAGAGGCAAAACAAGAAATGGTTTGATGAGAAATGTGCCGACATTGTAAAGAAAAGAAAGCTAGCAAAAATTAAATGGTTACATGAGCCAAATGAGGTAAATTTAGATCAATTGGGTAGTATTAGACGGGAAACCACTAAGTTACTAAAGAGTAAAAAGAGGGAATATTTGAGAGAGAAGATTAATGATCTTGAAATGAATGCAAAAAATAGGAACATTAGAGAATTATATCAGGGAATTAGTATAGAGAAGAAAGGGTTTCAGGCTAGAACAAACATAATCCGGAATGAAAATGGGGATATGATTGCAGATTCCAAGAGTATATTAAATAGATGGAAAAGTTATTTTAATCAGCTATTAAATGTACATACAGAACAGGACATTGAGGAGAATAACTTACAGACAGCAGAAATGCTAGTTGCAGAGCCAAGTGCATTAGAGGTTGAAATGGCAATTGAAAAATTGAAGATGTATAAAGCATCAGGTTCAGATGAGATCCCAGCAGAACTGATAAAATCAGGGGGAGAAAAATTGATGGACAAGATACGCTGGTTGCTTAGTATGATTTGGGAAAAAGAAGCTCTTCCAGACGAATGGAAGGAATCAATATCGTACCAATTTATAAGAAAGGAGATAAAACTGATTGTAACAACTATAGGGGCATCTCATTACTTTCAACTTCGTACAAAATTCTAACAAATATATTAGTAAGCAGACTTACTCCCTATATTGATGACATTCTAGGAGATCATCAATGTGCATTTAGAAGAAACAGGTCTACAACAGATCAGATTTTTAGTATAAGACAGATTTTAGAAAAGAAATGGGAATATAATGGTACTGTACATCAACTATATGTAGACTTCAAAAAGCATATGATTCAATTAAGAGGGAGAAGTTATATAGTATCCTGCTGGAGTTTGGAATTCCTAAAAAGTTAGTTAGACTTATACAAATGTGTCTAAATGGCTCAACGAGTAGGGTGCGTGTAGGCAAACAGTTTTCAGACACTTTTGAAATCCAGAATGGGTAAAGCAAGGAGATGCACTATCTCCTCTACTATTAATTTTGTACTAGAGCATGCCATTAAATCTTTAGAGAATGAGGAAGGCTTACAACTCAATGGTATTAATAAGCTGTTAGTTTATGCTGATGATGTAGTACTACTGGCCGATAGGGAGGAGATACTAAAGGCCAACACGCACACACTATTGAGTAACACTAAGAAATTAGGACTGGAAGTAAATATCAGTAAAACTAAATATATGGTCACACGTAGAAATTCAGTATATAATGGAAATGGACAGCTAATGACAAATGAGAGAAATTTTGAGGAATTGGCTGAATTCAAATACCTAGGAACAATAATCACAAATAGGAATGAGATGCACAAAGAAATTAAACATAGGCTCAATTCTGGAAATGCATGCTATTATGCATTGCAGAGACTTTTGATGTCCCAACTCCTTTCAAAAAACGTTAAGCTGAAAATATATAAAACTATTGTTCTACCAGTTATATTATATGGGTGCGAAACATGGACTCTTACTTTAAGGGAGGAAAGGAGATTACGAGTATTTGAGAATAAAGTTCTTAGGAATTTTTTGGACCAAAGAGAGATGAACAGACAGGTGAATGGAGAAGACTACATAACAATGAACTACATGGTCTTTATAGGAAGCCAGATATAATAAGAACAGTTAAGTCCCGTAGACTGCGATGGGCAGGACATGTTGCGCGTATGGGGAATGAAAGACGTGCATGGAAACTTCTTGTAGGAAAGCCAGAAGGAAAACGCCCAGTTGGTAGACCAAAAATGAGGTGGGAGAACAACATTAACTATGATTTGAGGGAAGTAGCTTATACAGGGAATGATTGGAAAGCATTAGCTGAGGATAGGGATGTATGGAGAGCTTATGTCCGTGCGGCCATGAACCTACGGGTTCGATAGTGCCAGTGTAAGTAAGTAGTAAGTAAGTAATGTTTCTGTAACACTATTACGAAAACAAGATATTCTGCATTCTTCATTATGCAAACATGTTATACTCGTATTTAAAAATAAACATGCTGGATTGTGCAATTTATTCACACATGTTAAATTGCTTAACATGTCAAAGGCCTATTCAATTACAAACAAGGATGGCATTATAGTTTTACATTTTGTCTACAGTTTACAAACCGATTATTGCTTCGTAGTTAATTTTTCGTTTCATGAGTAATGTTTTTATATTCATTGTAGTATTAGTAGTAGTAGTAGCAGTAGTAAGCCCTTATGTCTCTCAACGAGATTTAGACGTTTTCCCCCTACATGGGGAGAAATTCAATCGTACTAATTTAGTTACACTTGTCGAATTGATGTCATTGAGTGGCCCGAGGTCAGCGCTCCGTCTCATAGTGACATATAGGAAACTAGGGTATTACTAGGATGGGAACAATTAAAAATTTTGCTCAGATGCCTTTTTATTCAGGTTTGTCGTTCTTTTACGAGCCTGAAAATCTTAATGTGTTTTTATGTTTAATTAAATAAGTAAAGGGAAAATTTTATATTGTAATTATTTTTAGATACCCCGTGCTGTTTATCCGCCGTTGTCTGGGAATCTACTCATCCCGATCTTCTTGGCATAAATGAGCTGACAGACAAAAAATAATGTACTTCTTATGATTAGTTGAATAAGTAAAATGAAAAAGAATTATGAATGTATATCGTGATTATTTTAAGATTCCCCGTGATGATTACCCGGTGTTGCCCGGGAATCTACTTATTTCGATCTTCTTGGCATAAATGAGCTAAAAGACAAAAATTCGTTATTGTGAGTTATCCGTAAAAGAATACCCATCATGTGCTGCTATGCTTGCACAGGAATCTATGTACTTGTTTCGATCTTCTTGGCATCAATGAAAGACAAAAATAGTTATTGTGAGTTATCCATAAGAGATAAACATATGCTGTCGCGGACTTTTTTATAGAGCTTTTTGAGATATTCAATTCTGTGTACAATACTTTTGTGTATTTGTTATGGTTTAGGTAGCGTAAGCCATTTAAGCGTCCAAAGAGCAATTTTTTTTTACGTTTTCCACTACAAAGGGCGATCTTTAAGGGTGTAGGAGTTGAGTAACAACTCTCTTACAGCCTATGTTCTCCCGGGAATTTCCTGAACATTTTGCAAAAAGCCACATCGCAATCGGATCAACGGTATGGCCGCGCATAAAGTACGAACAAACCAACAAACAAACAAATATTCATTTTTATATATAAGATTAGATAATGCAGAAAAGTCCTTTATGCGGATTTAGTTGTGATGGAACAGATAATATAATTATCATTTGTAAAATACTATGGAGAACGTCTTGAAAAGTTAACATCATGCTCATTTTTTTGACGGACCTGGACCCACGTGTTGGGAGCCGAAGGGATAATATGTGGTCTCAGGAGTGTGCACCTTGCTGGTGTGCACACTAATAAAACCCGAGAAATGCCATTTATTTCTGCCCAGCCCAATGCACCACGTCCTTGTCTCCTGGTTAATACTAAGTGTAGGGGCGTAAAAGCGAGTTATCGACGCTTAAAAATAGGGACATACCAGCTCTAAGGGAGAAACCCCCAACAGAAAATCATCGACCTCCCCCAGGATCGCTGGAAGTTGGGCGTAGGTTGACATCCCCACCCCGTAAAACAAATGCGTTCAGAAACCCAACATGCCTCGGAAAACAAAGGAGACCGAAAAAAGATGGGAGGATGATATTAAGGAAGATTCTGCAAACCTACTTAAGTGTTTGGCGGCAGAAGAGAACGGAGGCCAAAGCTTGAATTTGAGCCAATCAGCCATTGGATGGATGGATGGGACCCACCTGTTTGATCAGTTGGCCACTTTTAGTCCAAGATCCGGCTACAAGATTACTACGTTCATCGAGTGTATGGACAAAATCAATTTTTTTCATAATTTTGTGAATGACTGAATACATTTTTGCCGAGTTGCCTATCAAAATTCGGCCGCCAGTATGTTTAATTAAAATATAATTTATTAATTTATTCGAAATAATTTGATTCGCTTGTTATTAAAATAAATTATAATCCAATTCACAGAAATCGATGTATAGAGCTTAAAAAGTTTTGGTTGCCATTGCACACTTGGCCGTAAACCTCCTCGCGGCTACAGCAGGCTGTGACACCAATCAGTAATAAAATGGCGGTAAATACGTATTTATTGTTTTATATTGTTCCCTCGCAGCGGGAAGTAAAACCACTGCCCTCTATGTATACTACAAAATACAATGTATATACAAAAATATATCCAAAAGGTAGTGTTAATATACATTATACGAAACAAATCACAGCATTTTACATGAACTGAACTTTATTTGAAAAAATATAAAACAATAAATACGCACTTATCGCAATTTTATTAGTGATTGGTGTGACAGCCTGCTGTAGCCGCGAGGAGGTTTAAGGCCACCAAAACTTTTCACAAGCTCTATACGTCGATTTCTACGAACTGGATTATAATTTGTGTTAATAACAAGTGAATCAAATTATTTCGAATAAATAAATAAATAATATTTTAATTTAACATACTGGCGGCCGAATTTTAATAGGCAACTCGGCAAAAATGTGTTCAGTAATTCACAATTTTATGAAAAAAAATTGATTTTGTTCATACACTTGTACCGAAATCACCATTTCGGTACGTAAAACTACGTAATACTACGCAACTACTACGTCATCGTGTCTTCCTTCTTCAGTGATCTTATTGAACAGTGCCAAATTCCTATCTTCGTTGTCCTCTCTCCTATATACCCCCCTTTCCACTATGCGCTGCGTGTTACTGCGCATCTTCCCCTTGCTAGCGAAGTCCTCAAATAAGCTGTGCACGTGAATATCAGTGTCATCATCTATTTTGGTTTCGTCGGAGTCAAGTCCATAGTAGCTTGGAGGAGCTGTTTGGTTAATCAGTCCCATAATCCAGGGTAGGGCCACCAGGGCCGTGTACCCTAGCCCTTGGATGGACTGGATTGTTTGTATGTATGCATGTTTATTATTATTGCGTAGCTTGTCATGTTAGGTATTGATATAAATTCCAAAGCTTTTCTCAAGCCAATTTAAACCCCCTTTTCCTTCTAGTTTCCACTATTATAATACTGCTTAGCATACAGTACTATATGTTTAATAATTTACTAAACAAAGGTGGATTAATCCTTTCCTTCTATGGGCCCGGACAAAGGTATGTTGATTTAGGCACTCAATACTTTCAAACTCAAGGTAATTATAAAAAATATTGGTACGATCACGCACGCACACGCAAGTGGTTGCAAAAATGTTAGCAGAACGCGGGGTGCACATTCGATGAACGTAGTAATCTTGCAGCCGGATCTTGGACTATTTACTGTTCCAGAATACTATGTTTTAACAGTTAATTAAACAAAGTTTCCATTACATTAACTTATTTTAACCTCTCACTTTATAGGTACTTTTTACATGTCACAGGGCACCCAGGCCTTACGGTGGCACGACCTGCCGGGAAAGAGATTTTAAACTATGGATCACACAATACTTTTTTATAAGGACATGGAGGGCTTCACAGAATGAGGGATCAGCTCAATGTCAGGACCTCCTTCAAGACAAAAAACAACACTAAAACAAAACACACCAATCATAAACACACATTTATACTAAACATGGCGAATACGATAATAATGGCTATATGACGTTCGGGGACCGTTTGGGCCTTAAAGTTTCTTGATATTTGTTTTACAGACGAGGAAAAAACCCGAATAAATATCACACAGGAAATTTGACTGGGGATCGAACCCGGACAGCGACGCTATCCCGAGACCACAGTGGCGGACAATTAAACATTAATAGGTATATAGTTCTACTGGGGTTTTTAGACGAACTACGATCGTTATAGGGTCGTGTCTTGTAGAAACTCTCCCGTATCAATCATACAGGGATTATTGTAACAGTACGGTATTTTTTACGTTTTAAGTATTTTTGTTAAATAATTTAATATATTTTAATTCGATAATTATTTACGGTATATGTACTTTTCTTTTAGATTGTCTAATTTCATTTATTATGTTCGCTATTTCTTCGTTTTCCATCAAGTTTATCGAAAAAACTAATTAACTAACTCACTCACTGGCAGTATCAAACCCGTAGGTTCACGGGCATAAGCTCTCCATACATCCTATCCTGAGCTAAAGTTTTCCAAACATCCATTGTATAATCTACTTCCCTCAAATCATGATTGATTCTATTTTCTCGTCTACAAATTGATTTTATTATTATAAATTGATTTTATTTTCTTGGTCTACAAACTGGGTGTTTTCCCTTTGGTTTAAATACAAGAAGGTTCCATGCTACTCTTTCGTGCCCTTCGTAGTCTACGTGACTTAACTGTTCTAAGTTTCTCCAAAAATCGTTACTAAACATTAAACTCTTACAAAACAATTCTAAAAATATAAAAATACCAAAACTCAATGGGTCATAAGTTATAGAATCCCCGAATAGGCGTTCGTAATGCGTGTTTTTTTTATGACATCATTTTATGTAATATCTTTTGTAAATGTGTATCTATGTTTGAGACAATGAGAGGATTGATATTTTATTCTTTATCTTAAAGCCACAGACATGTGACATGAAGCTTTTTTTTTTATCTCTATTATTTTTGGTTGTTTATCTAAATGTTCTTGAACCAGATACTTCACTGTTTTTTTACTAACTTGGAAGAGATTGTAAATCCTATGAAGATCGGACGACTCATGATTTAAATATAGTCGAAGAGATAGATTGAAATAAATAAATTTATCTTACTTTTTTTTTTTAGCGCGCATGCATGCATGTTTTTCAGTACCTCTGGAACGCCTGGAACGTCAACAACCAAACTTGGTATTACATATTACTTACAAAATATAAAATACAGTGTAGATAAGAAATGTTATAAAGTCCCAGTAATGCATAATAGCATGTATTTCCAGAATTGAGCCTATGTTTATTTTCTTTGTGCATCTCAACTCTATTTGTAATTATTGTTCCTGCTATTTGAACTCAGCCACTTCTTCGAAATCAACTTAATTTGCAATTGCCTGTCCATTTTCCATTATATAATGTATTTCTGTATGTGAACATATATTTGGTTTTGTTGATGTTTAATTCCAGCCCCAATTTCTTAGTGTTACTCAATAGAGTGTGCGTGTTGGCCCCTCGCTATCGATATACTGTATAGGCCTATATTATTTTGTATTAGGACTTGACTGCTTCTTACTTAAGTCTAGCTTCTAGCTTCATAAAATAGCAAAATTGGGCGTACTCTTGAGTTTTTATAAAATGGCTGTCTTCTTAACCCTTAAATTCGTAATGTATCCTTTTAGATACATCAGTTGGTTTAGTTAATTTTAATATTTTAAATAAATCAGAAGAAAACTAACAAAAATAAGCCACTTAAATGTGTGTCTAATTATACAATACACTTAATAATAACATTTATACGAGATTCCGTTTTCACTGCGGTCCGCCACATTGAAATATCTAACAGAAGAAATGAGTGTTTTACCAATTTAAGGGTTAAGAGTGAAGGACCTTTCAGTCATTTTATTCCTATGAATCATTAGTATCTATCGATAGTAATTCTGGCCGAAGGCAGGTCCTTCACTGCAATCATAGCATTTTCATGCTATGCTTGCAGCTTTACTAGGGAATTGTGTAGGTGTGGTAGCTTCCCGTTGCTTTCCACACCGGTGAAGGATGATGGCCATATGATTTCGGGGACCGTTTGGGCCTTAAAGTTTTCCTGACATTTGTCTTACAGGTGAGGAAAAACCTCACTCAGAAAAACTGCCCCGACCGGGGATTGAACCCGGGCCCGCTGCGTGACAAAGCAGCACGCTACCTCGAGACCACAGCGGTGGACTAATCATTAGTATAGAGAGCTGAAAATAAAAAGACGAAAAAAAAATGAAACTGGAAATTGAAATGCTTTAAATTTGTAAGAAATTGCGTATCAATTATTCTGGTGATATTTGACTCGTCACATCGTCTTAATATTGTTGTTTCGTATAGGAAAAGCACAATAGGTTGTACGGATTGGTTTGTTACAAATCTGTGTTGATTACATAGATGGTGTATTTTATCTAGAGAATCTGCATTATGCGATTCTGCTCTCCTTGGCCGTGACCTGGTTCTCACAGACAGCAGGTGGTAATCTGCCCACCTTCACTCTCACCTTCAAGCCATCACCTATTTAACCACAGATTTCACCGAGAGGGCGTACGGCTCTATGCTACCAAGCTGCTATACCCGTGACTCTTTCAAAAGTACCCAGTTCACACCTCTTTGAAATCGTTAAAGTGTTAATAAATTATCAAAGTATTGTGCGGTCGTTCTAAAATGATATTCTGCAATTTAATCTAAAAATTGTATGTAAAATCTATAGATTTTTAAAGTCCCGGTAATTCAATCTTTTCCAGCTTACCTCTTGATTCGAGATTCACTTTTGAAAACCGGTCGGATTCAGTTTTTTTTTAAAATACGAAATAATTATCATTCGCAAGGCAAATTAATCAGTGGAAACCCATATTGAAGATTTATGGACTTAATATAACTTGAAGTCTGAAATAAGAAGTCTCTAATCAAAAGTTGTGGACATTTTCTTACACAGTTATATATCGCGTCGAAAATGGCCTGAAGTGTAGGAAAATGCCATTAAATAAAATACAATTTGCCTTCATGCCGCCCGCCTGGCGCTATTCCTCTAGCTGCGTCCGTAACTAAATCCACATGATCGACCTTTTCGCGCTTGCGTCCTTGCTCTTGTCCTTGACAGCGTCGATGCTCGCGTCATTTCTCGTGCCCTTGCCTAGGTATTTTACCTAGTCCTTGGCCTTGCCTAAGCCTAACCAGGGCTAGTCTACCCTCAAGAGTAACCAGCATTTTTTTAGGTCTACCCTAATCTAGACTAAATTAATGTAGCGTAATCTAAACTAGCCGATTGTAATATCATCTAAATTAAACCAATTCTAATCCAATTTGAACTAACCAAAACGATCCCTAACATAAAATGAATTCAACCTAACCTAAACATTACTTACGCCCAATGAACCGTGCATGCATGAGCGAAGTTTATGAACACACACACACACATTACGTAGTGATTTGTTACCTCCGTTCTTTGTCCCTACCTTTGGGAGCAGTATGAGATGTACATAAGCTTTCTTATTATGTCCCTTAACTCCCATATAAAGCAATTAGCATGGATAATCAAGGACAGTCCGTCACATTCCACAGTTTGATATAGTTCACTTCAACATTATGTTCCGTGTGGCAAGGTGACCTTTCGAGGTCGGCATCAGAGAATGGTATGCTTTATATGTGGACTTTTAGAAATGGTAAATCCAGTTTTATGTATTTTTACACGCCTTATATTAACTTGACCTGAATCTCCTTAACTATGTAACGGAATCTTTCAATACGATTTTCACCCACTTAAAAACATTGGATAGATTTGAAACTTTGTATACGTGTAAAGGACCAATGACAATACAATAATTTCATAAATTGTTTCTAAGATCCTGGCCAGGATCATCAGGACATCAAAAAAATAAAGACCGGTATAATAGGTTGCGGACTTATCGACGTTTTAGTCCATCGTTGTAAGAAATTGATATTATATCCTCTGGTAGCTCAGTTGGTAGAGCGGTGGACTGTAGTGGTATATATTTTCAATAATCCATAGGTCGCTTGTTCAAATCCGGCCCGGGTGATTTTTTTAGAAGAGTATTACTTTTAGCTCATACTACAATAGTATCGAATTTAAAGATATTTACATTTTTATCTTATTCTGTAAAATATTAATGACAATTTTGTAAACTTACACATTGTAATTTATCCAAAAAATATGAGAAGGATACGATTAACTGTAACTTTATCTATATTAAAATATTCAAAAATATTATAATAATGTTAGATAATAATTATTAAAAAAATATATAATTATACTCCGTATTCGTGCCAAGACACTAAAGGTATCGTAAGCAATTAAATTACATGGGATTCCGGTTTATGACAATCAATTAAACTAAAAATTTAAAAAATATAAAATAGTTTTAAAAACTAAAACAACACGCTTTATTAGAAAACCGAACTAAAAAATGAAAAATAATTTTAATTTCCAACACGCTTGGGACAAAATTTAATTAGTCAACAAAAAATCATCCAACACATCTAGAATAAAAGTAGAGTTATCAACAAAAAAATAATTTTACCATCAAAAGCGTGGGGTGCTTTTTATGGTTTTTAGGTTTTCTTCTTAGAGACTCAGCTGACATGTGGAAAAATTTAAAATCAATAGGCCTCTGTCAAAATAAACTACAGGTAGAAACAGCTGACCTACCACTAGATGAGTTGAATGACCATTTTACCCGCCTCCCTTCTGACAACACCTCACAACACAAACAACAGACAATAGATGAACTAATGTCATATTCCCAACCTACCCGAGACAAATTCTTTTTTTCCTATATCTCACCTAATGACGCCAAAAGAGCAGTATTACGTATTAATCTAAAGCACAAGGAATAGACAATATAACAATAACTCTCCTGCAAAAAATAATAGACATTATTCTCCCAACAATTAACCCACATTTTTAATGCCTCTATAATGACCGGGACCTATCCCAGACTCTGGAAAATGGCTCTAGTTTGCTCCTTCACCGAAATCAAACACTCCCACAACACTCGATGTTTATAGACCAGTTAATATTCTTCCCTGTATATCTAAAGCACCGGAACATCATACAATACACTCACGGTTAACAGACTACCTCACCACACACGACTTACGTGATGAGCATCAGTCTGGTTTCAGAACAGGACATCATAGAATTACTGCACTACTTGTCATTGTAGAGGACATAAGAGACTCAATGTACAAAAGCAAACTCACCGCAATAGTCCTACTCGACTACAGCAAAGCCTTTGACAAGTAGATATAGACTTAATGCTAGCGAGACTAAAGACACTACATCTGTCGGAAAACTGCCTTGATTGGTTTGCATCTTACCTCACTAATCGTCAGCAATCAGTTTCTGTTAATAATCGCATTTTTTCCTGGCGCTTGGTGAGGAAAGGGGTACCTCAAGGCGGCGTCCTCGCTCCTCTTCTCTTCTCGATTTATATTAATGACGTGACCAAGAAACTACAAAACTGCAAGCATCATCTTTACGCCGACGACCTACAGATTTACACACACTTTAGGCCTGACGAAATTAATGAATATATTGACAAAGTAAACACTGACCTCAGGCATATATCTTTATGGTCCAGACAATATGGGCTGAAACTAAATGTAAACAAAACGCAAGCAATAATTATCGGACATCCAAGGCTATTACACCTCATAAACAATGGCAATATGCCGGCTGTCATATTAGATAATGAACAAATTCCTTATAGGCCGACGTCCGTTAAAAACTTGGGACTTTACTTAGATTCTAATTTAAATTGGCATGTCCAAGTAAAACAAACATCTAAAATGATCTTCTGCATAATGCATTCCCTAAAGCGACTTAAACATTTTCTTCCTACAACTCTTAAAAGAATTTTAATCCAAACTTTAGTGATGCCGCATTTTGACTACTGTGACGTTCTACTAACTGACATAAGTGACGGATTGTCGGACAAACTGCAGCGTGTCCATAATATGTGTATCAGATTCATATTTAATGTTCGAAAATACAATCACATTTCTCCATTATTCCACGAATTGTCATGGCTACATCTAAAAGAGAGAAGAAAATCGCACTGTCTAATTCTCCTATTTAAGATCCTACATACCTCGATTCCCAATTATTTATCATCCCGTTTCCAGTATCTATCCTCAAACCATAACTTAAACACAAGATCACAACATAGTCTCTTGCTTAATATACCCGCAACATAGGACATCACATCACTCCATGTCATATACCATCTCCACTTCCTCGCAACTGGAATTCCCTACCACAAGAAATAAGGGGCTGCCGGACATTGGCATCTTTTAAAAGAAATCTAAATTTATATTTGCTCTAAACTCGACTTCATTATTATCCAGTGTAAGATATATATATATATATTATATATTGGTATTTCCCGTATAATGTATGTGTTTTATATTATTATTATATATTATTATTATTATTATTATTATTATTATTATTATTATTATTATTATTATTGTATCATTATTGTTATTACCGTATAAAATGTTGTTTGTACATGACATTTACATTGCTACATTTATTGTATCTTTAACTGTTTATAATTAGTATAGTGTATATCTATATTTGTCGAATATTTATTTGTATTTGTGCTGGTTGAGTGGAAGAGAGGGCCTTATGGCCTTAACTCTGCCAGAATAAATAAAGTATTATTATTATTATTATTATTATTATTATTATTATTATTATTATTATTACTTTACTTTTACCAATGTCTGTTTATTATCAAATATATTAATTGATATAGAGCACCCCACGCTTTTGATGGTAAAATATTTTTTTTGTAGATAACTCTAAGTTTTATTCTAGATGTGTTGAAGATGATTTTTTTTTGTTGGCCACTTTAATTTTATCCCAAACGTGTTGGAAATTAAAATTATTTTTCATTTTTTAGTTCGGTTTTCTTAATAAAGCGTATTGTTTTAGTTTTTTAAACTATTATTTATTCTTTTATGTAAAACTTTATAATATCTCATTCCATCTTTTTGTTGGGGTGTTGTTTGTAAAACTATATATACATACATGGGCTATATAATATGCAATAGTTCGGTTCTCATTAAATATCTTTTAATTAATTATGTTTAATGATTCAGTAGTTCGGCTCCTCATTGTGTAAGCTATATGTATCTTGTTAATTTACGTAAATAGGATTTATGTTCTTTATTAGGCTGTTAGATGTTTGATATATTATTTAACTGTTCGTTATATGAGGCATGAACATTAACGGTCTTACTAATAAAAATCTCTAATACAGGCTTTCATCAGTTGTTTAGTTATACAATATATAAGCCTTATGTAGATCACGTATAATTTCCTTACTAATAAACGTTGTGCCGGAGCTATATAAACAAAACAGCAGTTATACACAATACGTCACATATTCGTCATCATAGTGACGTCAGAACAATATTACTCGCAGTTTGTAACAGAAATAAAACAACATCAACTAGTGATTATTGTGTAAGAAATGAATATGGATAAGAATTAATAGAGATTCCCTAATTGAGGAGGTACGAAAAAAATAAGTGTGTTTTAATTTATATATATTTCACTTCACGCTTTGTCAAATAAAACGTAGAATTGGTTTCACAGATGATGTGCTGCCATCTAACGTCAAGAATTTCGACCAATTCTTGGAAACTAATAAAAGCTTTGCCCATACTTATGAATTATATGCAGTATTTTAAGATGCGTTAGAAACGTTCAAAATAGTAGGAAATGTTACCGACAACAAAATATAATTTCAAGCGAAAAAAAAATCACTATAGTTCGACCGGGAATCGAACCTACGACCTCACGCATGGCAGTCAGAAGCTCTAACCACAGGACTACCAAGTTAACATCTAAATTTTTGCAATAATAGTACCTCTATACTAAAATACATTTTATATCGGTGTGTGTGTTATGTATTATAGATGCAAGAAAGTTTTCTTAAAATAATATTCTGAAGCATTTAAACTACATTTAGGTTAAATCTTGTCTACAGCAATTATTGTAGAACATATCCTTTTGTGATTCAATGTTCAATTTTAAAATATTTTTAGGCCTAATCGTGAATGAGTGTAACGAAAGGCATTTTATGATGCCTTTATTTTCCTACCCAGAGCTTTATTAATATTATTTATGCCCTGTGCATCCATCAAACAGTCATTAAAAGTGTTGCATTTTGGGTTAAATTTAAGGAAACTTTCATCAAAATCATAAGAAAACAGTCAGTTGATCTTGATGTCGGACATTTTGTCTAGTTATAGAATCCTAAACAAGGGTGGAGGCATGTATAACGATTCCCATGTAAAGTTGTACACCTCTTCTACACTGAACAGCTAATACAGTGTTTATTAGTAAGAATTTTCAACTGAGATGTGTATAAACCTTGTATAAAAGTTATATATGGATTATTAGTAAGAGGGTAAGTATTTAGATACTATACTTCCACTGCTTTACATTTTTAAGTTTCGTGTTTGACACGTCTCAAACGTTATATTTAAGTATCTCTGCTGATTGATTGACTAAACATTGCGATCATAGCTTAATTATTTGTTTATGGGAATTTAAAAGTTATATTTAGCTTTGAATAAAAATCAGATTGAAGGAATCTGTTTCATATCGTAATGATATTTGTTTAATAATAATAATAATATAATAATAATAATAATAATAATAATAATAATAATTTATGAAATTATGAAATATAATAAATTCATATCTACTCCTACAGTTTTTCATTTGGCCCTAACTTACTATTCTAATAGGCCCGTATTATATTATATATATATATATATATATATATATATATATATATATATATAATGACATAGTTTAGCTTAACAGTTTGTTCTAATTTAATTATACCTATTCTAATCAAATCTCAATTAGCCTAAAATAACCCTAACATAAAATTAATTAAACCCAATCTAAATCTAATTTATACCAAATTAAATATAGCATACCATAGTTTAGCTTAACCTAGATTACCTTAATTTACGCACATAACCTAAATTAGCCTACTTATTTGCCTAATGAAACTGCTCGCCTGTCTATTCGACTGAACCGACCGACCGACCGCATGCGACTTCTTCCAACTCCATGACACGTCAGGTTCTTGGCGTATCGGCCGGGTGCTGGCCTCGCATGAACAATAATCACAAATAGGAATGAGAAGCGTAAAAGAAATAAGCAGAGGCTCAATTCTGGAAATGCGTGCTATTATGCATTACGGGGGGGGGTCTCTTGTCGTCCCAACTCATTTCAATAAAAACTTTATACTGAAATTATATTACACTGATAGTCTTGCAGTTATATGGATGTGAAACATGGACTCTTGCTTCAAGGGACGTAAAGAGATTAAGAGTATTTAAGAATTAAGTTTTTAGCAAATGTTTGGACCAAAGGGTGGTGAACACACAGGTGAATGGAGAAGACTACTTAATAGTGAGCTACATGGTATTTATAGGAAGCTAGGTATGTTAAAAACAGTTAAGTCTGTAGACTGCGATGGTCAGGACATGTGGCACGAATGGGGAATGAAAGAGGGACATGGAAATGTCTTGTTTGAAAACCATAGGGAAAACGCCCAGTTGGTAAATCAAGAATGAGATTGGAGAATAACATTAACCATGATTTGAGGGAAGAAATTATAGAGGGCAGGATTGGAAAACGTTAGCTCAGGATAGGGATGTATGGAGAGATTATGTCCGCGCGGCCATGAATTGCGGGTGCGATAGTGTCGGTGATATTGTTTAGTTAGATTGACAAGAAATAAATATGTATGTACAATAGTAAGAATTTATATATGAACATTTATTTAAATTTATGTATTTAGTTTTTTTATTTATTTATTATTCACTTAATGGTGTATATACATTTCAAAACAGAATGTCGCACTTCTACAAGTTCATGAAATTTGCAACAAAAGAGTAAAAAAGAAACGATTATAAAACGCTACAGAAAAAGCCTTTTTTTTTTTAAATTTGGAATGACTGTTTTATGCAATATTCTATCATATTAAAAATGTATTTTACAAAAATGGTATAAAAGCGGCGACAACTCTACACGTCTGTTATTTGTATGTGATATACTGCGCGAATGAGATTTTTTTGCTTTCTGCGTCAAGCGATAGAAACAAAATTAAATTCCAGACGTACTACATAACTCGTCAAAGTAGAAACAATTTTTATCTGAAATCTACAGTATATTGAAATCCCATTTCGAAAGATCAATTTAAATGTTTTTCACAGTACATCATAGAGAGATTACTCTATGGGGCGCAGATAACGGGAGTCCGTTCACTGTTAACGATGACATCTAGTGATCTTTATTAAGACTTAGGCCTATTGTTAGCTAACAATTATGTTAATATTTCTTCAGGGAGAGTTAAAAAAACTGTCAGTCTATTTAAATAATTACATTGCACTATAGAACCTAGAAGTTACGGGCGCGCGGACATGAATTCCCTATGCAATACTTTCCTGAGCTAAAGTTTTCCAATCATTACATGTACATGATGATCTTGAAGAAGATTTCCGGACTGCAGGCCGTGGTTTTGAGGCTTGAAGTTCCCTGACGTTTCGTCAGAGACTGCGTCTGGCATGCTCAAGGGTTGTCTTGAGACTGGCAATTTGTCCACAGACATATTATCTAACTGCACACACTATTTTACCCGTCTACAACGAGAAACCATATTCAAACATAAAAACAGTACAAATAGAAAATAAGAATCATAAAAGTCAACAAAATATGGATACCGGTTCTAAAAAAAAGCAGAATGCAAACCTCTACAAGAATAATCTACTAGACCATCAACAGCAATCTCAGTGGAGCAATGGAAGTCCCTACCACTGACCAATCAGAAGGCAGATATAACCTATGAACACATATCGGTGAACGGTATAAATAGGACAGACAGTGGACAAATTGCCAGTCTCAAGACAACCCTTGAGGATGCCAGACACAGACTCTGGCGAAACGTCGGGGAACTTCAAGCCTCGAGACCACGGCCTACAGCCCGGAAATCTTCTTCAAGATCGTCATAGCAACTCCGGCCGAGAAAGCCTTAATCAATACATTATATGTACAATTTATCTCTATCAGATCTTGGTTTATGTTATTTTCCAACCTCATTCTTGGCCACCCTACTGAATGATTACGTTTTTGGATTCCTAAAAGAAGTTCCCATGGTCCTCTTTCATTCCCCATTCGTGCCACATGTCCTCTTCATCGTGTCTGCGAGGATTAACGCTTCTCATTGCTTCTGGTTTTCCAAATAGATCGTGTGGAACACTGTTCTTTAGATTTCTCCATTCATTTAAACTTACTTACTAGAAGGAGGGAAGTTGAGACACCATTGCGTAAATGGTCTGCCCAATTTTTTGGCTCACAGAATGGGTCATTGAATGGCTCAATTCTTGTTACTTTGATGACGATTACTTCCTTTTAATATACTGGGATGACTTGAGTCCCTATAATACTTAATAGCTTGCTTTTATTTATTTACTTTTTTTTTCCAGATATGAGTTTATGTTTAATTTATTTATGCACCTCATTCCTGTTTGCAATTATTGTTCGTAGGTATTTGAATTCAGCCACTTCTTCAAAATTTCCCTCATTTGTCATTAACTATGTATTTCTTTTATTACACGCGTTATATTAGCTTGACCTGTATCTATCTATATAACGGAATCTTTCAACATGATTTTCACCCACTTAAAACTAATGGATCGACTCGAAACTTTGTATACTTGAAAAGGACCAATGATAATATAATAATTTCATAATTTCTTTCTAAGATCCTGGCCAGGACATCAAAAAAATAAAAACCGGTATAATAGGTTGCGGACGTATCGACTTTTTAGTCTATCGTTGTGGTAACTCAGTTCGTAGAGTGGTGGACTGTAGTGGTATATAATTTCTGTAATCCATAGGTCACTGGTTCAAATCCGGCCCGAAGGACTTTTTTAGAAGAGCATTGCTTTTAGCTCATACTACAATAGTATCGAGTTTAAAGATATTTACATTTTTAGGAAACCAAACTAAAAAATAAAAAATAGATAATAGTTTAAAAAACTAAAACAACACGCTTTATTAGAAAGCCGAACTAATAATTGAAAATTTCCAACACGCTTGGGATAAAATTGAAGTGGTCAACAAAAAAATCATCCCCAACACATCTAGAATAAAACTAGAGTTATCAACAAAAAAAAATTATTTTACCATCAAAAGCATGTGGTACTCTATATCAATTAATATATTTGATAATAAACAGATATTGGTAAAAGTAAAGTCTCTAAAAAGAAAACGTAAAAGCCATAAAAATCACCCCACGCTTTTGATGGTAAAATTCTTTTTTTTTAGATAACTCTAGTTTTATTCTAGATGTGTTGGAGATGATTTTTTTGTTGACCACTTTAATTTTATCCCAAGCGTGTTGGAAATCAAAATTATTTTTCATTTTTTAGTTCGGTTTTCTAACAAAGCGTATTGTTTTAGTTAAACTATTATTTATACTGTATAATACATTTATACACGTGGGCATTTTATATTCGCCGTTCCTCCTCCGAGCTTCTGATAAGACATCTTAAGAGATGTTCTTCTTAATCACAACTAAAATATTGTGTTTATTTGCTATTATTTAAACATGTGTCCGTTTAGTTATGAGTCCAAAATCCCATTCTTGTTTTTTTTAATCATTAGCGATTCAAAATTTTAAGGCATCTGCTTTTCTGCTACTTTTGCTTCTTCCTTCGTTAGAACGAAATTTTGTAAATACAGTTAACTAAAATACAAATCAAATCAGGTTGACTGACTTCAATATCTGTATTTATTACATGTACGATCTCAAACTCGATTTTTATCAAGAGGAGAGAACTCGTTGATTTAATGAAAGATACAGTATGAGAGCCAAAATATCGACGGAAAATTTCATACTTTGGCCGAAGAACTTAAGGGGACCGACTGCTGAAAATGTTTTAAAAATAGGCAAAAAATTATTTTTTGTTTATTTCCTTTTTAACAATTCTGATTCTTTAGGATCATTTCATGTAAAATGTTGATTATTGGAGCAACATTGAGTCCATAACAGTTTGAATACCTTCCACATATAGTCCGCATTACTGATTCTTTAGGATCATTTTCATGTAAAATGTTTATTATTGGAGCAACATTGAGTCCATAACAGTTTGAATACCTTCCACATATAGTCCGCATTACTGATTCTTTAGGATCATTTTCATGTAAAATGTTTATTATTGGAGCTACATTGAGTCCATAACAGTTTGAATACCTTCCACATATAGTCCGCATTACTGATTCTTTAGGATCATTTTCATGTAAAATGTTTATTATTGGAGCAACATTGAGTCCATAACAGTTTGAATACCTTCCACATATAGTCCGCATTACTGATTCTTTAGGATCATTTTCATGTAAAATGTTTATTATTGGAGCAACATTGAGTCCATAACAGTTTGAATACCTTCCACATATAGTCCGCATTACTGATTCTTTAGGATCATTTTCATGTAAAATGTTTATTATTGGAGCAACATTGAGTCCATAACAGTTTGAATACCTTCCACATATAGTCCGCATTACTGCTTGTTTAGGATCATTTTCATGTAAAATGTTTATTATTGGAGAAACATTGAGTCCATAACAGTTTGAATACCTTCCACATATAGTCCGCATTACTGATTCTTTAGGATCATTTTCATGTAAAATGTTATTATTGGAGCTACATTGAGTCCATAACAGTTTGAATACCTTCCACATATAGTCCGCATTACTGATTCTTTAGGATCATTCTCATGTAAAATGTTTATTATTGGAGCAACATTGAGTCCATAACAGTTTGAATACCTTCCACATATAGTCCGCATTACTGATTCTTTAGGATCATTTTCATGTAAAATGTTATTATTGGAGCAACATTGAGTCCATAACAGTTTGAATACCTTCCACATATAGTCCGCATTACTGATTCTTTAGGATCATTTTCATGTAAAATGTTTATTATTGGAGCAACATTGAGTCCATAACAGTTTGAATACCTTCCACATATAGTCCGCATTACTACTTAAATTTTAATATGTACGTTTTTCTGTTTCCACTTTTTTGACTTTTTTCGAAACTTAAAATGTTCCTTATGATGCTTTTTATGCTATTAAAGTGACTTTTGTGGTTAGGCTCCCCAATATATGCTAATTCAAATTTGCTATGTAGTCACTAGTCTAAGACACATGTGTTCTTTTAAAATGAAATTAAAAAAAATAGAGTGATTTTTTAATGGAAAATAAGCAGTATCTTCCCTTTATGATTATGTTTTCATATCAAATATATTTAGCGGAATCATAAAGACTCTGAATATCAAATTTCTTCAGATAATATTTAAAAATGCATCGTAAGGAGCATTTTTTAGAAAATATTAAAAATATATTAAAAAAAACATAATTCTGAAACTATTCTACGTAGTTATAAACACCAAACTTTATAGAAACGCTACTCTAAGCACATAATGTATGTGATAAAAGTTCGAAACAATCAGATGAAAACTAAAAACAAATTGAAATTCACCCCTAAAGGAACGATCTAAATGCAGAACAGAACATTTTAGTACGTAATTTTAAAAGCAAATTGTCTTATCTTTATATCACAGAAAAATAAAAGTTTTGAAAAAGTATATAAATATTGGTAAATGCTTAAATTATATTTGCATAACATAGAGAAAAAAAATGTCGCTCGGAGATTTCATTTAAATTGAGTTCTGAGGGGGAAAAAAAAAAAAAGATGAAAACAGAAAGGAGTCTTGAGAGATTCCACATCAACTTCCTTTTAACTTACATCACACAAATTAACAGTCGGAGGCTTCCAAAATTATGAAGGAAATGACACTGACGCCTAAACATGCTCAGGAATACAGGATTAATTGAAACCAACACAGATTGTATCTGGTGAAGTAGTGGAAACTAAATTATCTAGACACCAACATGACATTATAAGGGTAAGTGCCTCTAAAAATTCTCCCTCCTACAAAATTGTTCAATCTGGATAAAATGAACTGTTATTCCAAAGATATACAAGCAACTGAAAGTTATACTCTTTAACAATGCTAGTTTCCTTGACCCTACAGTCGAGCGCCTCTTCTTGCCATAAAATCTGTAATCGAGTCTCTCTAGACTGACGATTTCGTCCAGCTGTGTTTGATAACGGAAAGAGTTTTATAGCTCCTCAGGCCACAGTTCGTAAAACTATGCATTTCAGGTTTTGGAACAGATAATTCAGCTGCTTTTATAACTTGTTCCTATTCGCCTCGTTTGTGGTGAAAACCCCATTTGGTAAAATTCACGTCCTACAAGATACTATAGGTATCAACATCTTCCAAATCAAGAGATATAAGAATGGGAGATACCCATTGTTTCAGCATTAAATTAACTTCAAATTGACATGTGTAGTGAAAACGTGAAAAAAGTCGCTTTTTGTAACCTTAAATGGCTTACGCTGCCTAAACCATAACAAATACACCTGAATTATTGTACACAGAATTAAATATTTCAAAAAACTCTACAAAAAATCCCGCGACAGCATATGTTTATCTTTTACAGATAACACAAAATAGCCATTTTTGTCTTTCATTTATGCAAAGAAGATCGGGATAAGTAGATTCCCGGGCAAGCAGCGCACGGTGGGTATTCTTTTATGGATAACTCAAAATAACGAATTTTGTCTTTCAGCTCATTTATGGCAAGTACATCGGGATGCGTAGATTCCCGGGAAACGCCGGGTAATCAGCACGGGGTATCTAAAATAATAACGATATAGATTCATATTTCTTTTCCCTTTTACCTATTCAACTAAAACACATTATTAGCAGTAGCAGCGCACGCCGGGTATTAGCTAGTGTTTCGTAATATTAGCAGCTTTAAATATCTGTTCATTTGTTCTAGTTAGCCGCCTGGTGACAGCGTTACAACACAGTGATATTGTAACCATGAGAAACTATTAAACGTGCGTCTCCTGGTAACATACTGATTTCACTCATTTAGAACTTGATAAAATTTTTGTTACAATTGCTTCCATACGAGAAGAATATAGGGTAAGCTAGCATCAATTTAGTAATATTATTAATAATATTTTAATATAAATGAGAAGAAAGATTTAAAATCTGACGGCGAACTTTTCAATAAAACAAATTTCATGTTGATTCTTTTTAGGTTTGTGAAGGTCTACTCCTATTTTCTAGCTATTTGTGATCTTTTGTATTTTTTTAATATACAGAGTTATGATTTTTTTTTCTGATTTATAATTTAAGATTTTGAATGTTTTCTCCTCACTTTAAAATTTTATTTCTGTATTTTTATATCTTTTGACAAAATAAGTATAATATTTTCCAAGACAGTTGTGAGTTGGATTATGTTCAATAAGACAAACTAGTTGCCACTGGAACATTCCATATGAAATCTAACTTCGAAAACCAGGCATTCTTCATTCCTTTCGAAGTTGTGTTATTTAACCATGATAGGAACATGTAGAATTGTATAGCTCTATGTTCTAGAATGTTCAGCAAATTAAAAAAAAAAATCATGCACATTTTCTAGCAATTATTTTACAATCTTCTATAATAACATATTCAAACTTCATCATGATGATTACACTGTTATGCACGGATTTTGTTATTTTTTTTAATAAATGAGCGTTTCTGAATCACAATTTCACACTAATTGGAAAAAATAAATCCGTTTTTATGCACCACGTCAGATTTTTTTTACAATCCAACATTTTATGTTTTTAATATTTTTCGTAATGTACGTACTGTAGTACAGTGTGCTTATTGTTTGTTAGAAAGGCCCAACAGTTTATAATTTGAACTTTATTACTTAAAATATGATATAATATAACTATTATTATGTTTATATCTTAAATTATGTTTATATTTATTAACATCTACTAACTATATCCGCCCTAGGTCCGTATAAAAACGTGCGGTTGTGAAATCTGATGAGGAATTATTAGGGCCTTTTGAAAGGAAGATACTGAGATCCATTTTTGGTGCCGTGAAAGAAAATAATGCATGGAGAAAGAGATACAATAATGAATTGTATAAATTGTACAATCAGCCAGATATTCTGAATTTTGTTAAAGTTAATAGATTGGCATGAGCTGGACACATTATTCGCATGGACAACAAAAGGATTACAAAAAGAATTTACAATGAACAACCACTATTGGCCAGAAAAGTTGGAAGACCTAAATTAAGAAGGGAGGATGGTATAATTCAAGACATTAAAATTTTAAAAATAAAAAACTGGAAGAATGAAGCGCAGAACAGGGAAGTCTGGCATAAGCTTCTGAAGGCGGCCAAGGCCCACATGGGGCTGTCGAGCCAATTATGATGATGATGATGGTTGTGTAAATGATCCAAATCTGTTTTGCTATACACGTTAGTAAAACAAAGAATATAACTGTTTTTGTAAAGAAAATTTACATTCACTACTTTGGCATTAAGTTAGGAGACCAGGATAAATCGTGGTGCCCTCACATATTGTGTAGTAGTTGTGTTGCAGAGTTGAGGAGTTGGAAAAATGAAAAAAAAAAGTTATTGCCCTTTGGTATCCCTTTGATTTGGAAGGAATGTACAAATCTTTGAGACAATTGTTATTTTGCACAGTTAAGGTAGCAGGATATAATGCTAAAAAAGAAGAAATATATTGTATATCCTAACATTTCCTCTGCTATTCGGCCCGTACCTCATGGTCCTGATATTCCGGTTGCTTACACCTTGAATCAGATACATTGCGTTTGCACCGAAACTGAATCTCCTGTGGGTGATGAACCATATAATTCTGATCACGATAGATGTTTTAATCAAAGTGAGCTTAATGATTTAGTGAGTGATTTAAATTTGCCTAAAGAATCAGCAGAACTGTTAGGCTCTAGGTTAAAAGTAAAGAAAGTATTGGCTGAGTACATAATTTTCATGTTACAGGCATCGTGAGAAGGAACTTGTCCTTTTTTTTTTTTCTGAAGAAGAAAATTTAGTGTATTGCCAAGGCATTCGGGCTGTCTTAAAATTGTATAACATAAACTATAATTCCAAAGAGTGGAGGTTCTTCATAGATTCTTCTAAAAAAAAGTCTTAAAGACGCTTTGCTTCATAATGGAAACATTGATCCTGTGGCCCACTCTTTTGTTTTAACCCTGGAACCTGACGGTTAAACTTTGCATCAATATTCCTGATTGTGGGGTCTCAGTGACCCCTCACATAATTTTATTTTTAAAACGTGTTTATTTTAATAGGATTTGTATATGGTTTTCTATTTTATCATATTATGCATTCTAGTAAATTAAACTTCCACATTTAATACCATTAAGCAGACCATTGAGGGCCAGGGACTACATAACTATATAACTATCTCACATTGTAATCACACGCCAGACCAATGAAATGTTATTTTGACAGTTCACTACATGAAGCACAAAGGTGATCATTCCACATGGGATTATTGCAGTCCACACATTCCATAGCTAACTTCTTATCTTTTTTCTAGGGCAGAAATTGCATATTTTTCTTCCACTGAAAGCTACAGCTTCTGTCATGTTGTTGTGCACCTGTTTCTGTTGGACCCCAGGATTTTTAAACTGACCCAAACCTTCTGGCGGCACTATGGCCCAGGGGTCGACTCAGTCTCTAACGGAAATGAGTACCAGACGCTTCTTCTGGGGGTAAAGGCGGCCGTCATGCAGGGCTGACAACCCGGCTGACATCAAGTGCCGATTGTCCAGAAAAAGTGGGAGCCTTAACCTCCTACTACCCCAAGGGCCTCTTGAGGCCTGTAGTGGGATCACTTTACTTTACTTCACTTTACTATCACTTCTGTTTACGAGTTCACTTATTTCATCACTTGTGAGCCATTTACTTGAAAATGCCATTATAAAAATAAAATAAAAGTACCAATTAATATATTAAAAGAAATTACTGTTTGAACTAACATAGATAATTACTATATAATTGAAAGACTTGACAGCCTATACAGTAGGCCTAATCACGAAATTCAGTTTGAAGAAAAACACAGATTATTACCTGACGGTGGGGTTTGTATGACCCCAACTACTACCACAACTAATATTTCCCTCTCCCTCTTGTAAACTATTTAATGAAAACTCTCACCACTTAAAGAACAAGGTTAGAACTGAATTCTCACAAAGCTCTGAAAAAGTGAGACCGAAATTACCAATGTTCAGATGAATAGAGGTTACCAAGACCCCACCATCAGGTTCCACGGTTAAAGCAGACATATGAAAATGTAAAGTTTTTGTTACAAAAACTGCAGTACGAAAACCACCTATGCTAGTTTGTGGAGACTTCATGATTATTGGACTATTAGTTGGTCAGCAAGCTGGTTTCACAAAATACACTTGTTTCGTATGTGAATGGGATAGCAGAGGTAGGTCAGAACACTGGGAAAGGGAACAGTGACCACGTAGGACTAATTTAATACCGGGCAAAAAAATATATATATAAGAAATGAACCTCTTATTGATCCCTCAAAAGTACTGTTGCCACCTCTCCATGTAAAATTAGGTTCAATGAATCAATTTGTGAAAACTCTAGATAAAGACAGTGAGTGCTACATTTCCTTCATTATCCTATGAAACAATTTGAGCTGTTGTAATCGTTGGCCCACAAATTCAAAAACTGATGATGGGCAGTCAGTTCGAGAATACTATGAGTCGAAGAGTGAAGTATGTCTGGAATGCTTATAATTATTATTAATTATTATTATTATTATTATTATTATTATTATTATTTTTATTATTTTTATTATTATTATTATTATTATTATTATTATTATTATTAAGTAATGATTAATGAGTAGCAAATGACAAATTCTGGCCTAGTTTTTCATAAGTAATACCACGAGTGATTTCCAATTTATCTAGATAATTTGTAATTCAAGAGTGGCTTATGTTGGGACTATTTAACGAATAAAATTAAGCGTTTACTTACAAATAATTATTTAACTATAGTTATTTATATATTTAATGTAAACGGCGATGTTTGAAAACAAATGAGAAACGATTGGTACGCTTCATTTGCTTCTTTTGTTCAACCTGCAACCAGAAAATAATATTATTTATTGCCAAATGATCGCAATGTTGTAAGAATGCACCATAGTGGAGAAATTTCTAACCAACGTTATAGATGTCCTATGATGTAAATATGTCAATTATATTTTTCTGCGACGTCATTTCCTGGAAAATAATTCATTAATTCATTTAAGGAAGTGCTAACAGTGTTTTTTTTGTGTTATAATCAATTGTTACAAATGTTTCTATAATATCTCTCGTATGCGCTTTCTGTTGACATTCATGCACTATATATACAATCTGGTAGCCGTATTTCTTGGAGAGTCAGTCACTGCAAAATAATGCTATGACCTATTCATAATGTTAAAAAGGAAGTGTTTTCTTTATTATGATAAACTTCGGTTGATAAATTCGAGTCGAAACACGACTGTGATTGGTTGTAAATAAAAAATAATTAAAACGTGATTGGTCATTGACTCCCATTTGGGCATGAGTTAAATAGGCAAACAAAATTCTTGTTGAAAGTATTTTTTATTACGTTTTACATAGCTACAATTTAATTTCTAGTTATTCATTAATATTTTAAAACCTGATGTGATGGGAGAAAATGGAGATCATTTTCGAATTTAGCACAAAAATCCATCTATAATCACCTATCAGATTAAAAAAAAACAAGTTTTAAAATTCAGAACGCTGTTATAATTACACTTTGTGATTGCTTATAAATTGTACAATGAGTTTACTTTCTTTTAATTTGGGCTACATGCACTATTTCAGTACAGAAACTATAACTCTTAACTCACTGGCACTATCGAACCCGTAGGTTTATGGCCGTACAGACATAAGCTCTCCATACAATCCTATCCTGACCTAATGTTTTCCAATCATTCCCTGTATAATCTACTTCCCTCAAATCATAGTTACACTACAGCCACTGATTCTCCGGTCCTGATGTTTTCACGACATGTTACCGGTATGGATATTTAGTGGGACTGGCCGCTTTATGTATGCGGTTAGCAGACATACAGCTGACAACATCTCAGCAATTTCAAACCTTACTAGCGCGCTATAGCTGCGTCAAGAGCAGTGATTGGTTGTGGCAGGCATCTACCCCTACTACGTTTCCTTATTGGCAGTGGACGTTTTACAGACAATGATATATACGATTTAGCCATCTTTATTCCGTAAATTCAGAACGTTGCCTGTGAAAGATACATACACAATCGGTCTCAGATCTTAAACTAATTTAAGATTTTACGTTGCACTGTTTAAGATTTTACGTTGCACTGTTTATTTGAAAGGCAGATGTCACAGGCCAAATATTTGTTAAACGAACCTGTATTTCACAAAACGGGTGTGCAGTGAGGTCAAAAGAAAATTCCAGACACACGTAGAAACGCTACTTCACCCGGCGGTAGGAATTATTTTGGAAGCTTTACAAAAACTTCGGTACTCTTTAGAGGACATACACGTATTTTGGAAGGTTTACAAGAACTTCGGTACTCTTCAGAGGACATACACGTATTTTGGAAGGTTTACAAGAACTTCGGTACTCTTTAGAGGACATACACGTATTTTGGAAGCTTTACAAGAACTTCGGTACTCTTTAGAGGACATACACGTATTTTGGAAGCTTTACAAGAACTTCGGTACTCTTTAGAGGACATACACGTATTTTGGAAGCTTTACAAGAACTTCGGTACTATTTAGAGGACATACACGTATTTTGGAAGCTTTACAAGAACTTCGGTACTCTTTAGAGGACATACACTATTTTGGAAGCTTTACAAGAACTTCGGTACTCTTTAGAGGACATACACGTATTTTGGAAGCTTTACAAGAACTTCGGTACTCTTTAGAGGACATACACGTATTTTGGAAGCTTTACAAGAACTTCGGTACTCTTTAGAGGACATACACGTATTTTGGAAGCTTTAAAAGAACTTCGGCACTCTTTAGAGGACATACACGTATTTTGGAAGCTTTACAAGAACTTCGGCACTCTTTAGAGGACATACACGTATTTTGGAAGCTTTACAAGAACTTCGGTACTCTTTAGAGGACATACACGTATTTTGGAAGCTTTACAAGAACTTCGGTACTCCTTAGAGGACATACACGTATTTTGGAACTTTACAAGAACTTCGGTACTCCTTAGAGGACATACACGTATTTTGGAAGCTTTACAAGAACTTCGGTACTCTTTAGAGGACATAGACGTATTTTTGGAAGCTTTACAAGAACTTCGGTACTCTTTAGAGGACATCACGCATTTTGGAAGCTTTACAAGAACTTCGGTACTCTTTAGTGGACATACACGTATTTTGGAAGCTTTACAAGAACTTCGGTACTCTTTAGAGGACATACACGTATTTTAGAAGCTTTACAAGAACTTCGGTACTCTTTAGAGGACATACACGTATTTTGGAAGCTTCACAAGAACTTCGGTACTCTTTAGAGGACATACACGTATTTTGGAAGCTTTACAAGAACTTCGGTACTCTTTAGAGGACATACACGTATTTTGGAAGCTTTACTAGAACTTCGGTACTCTTTAGAGGACATACACGTATTTTGGAAGCTTTACAAGAACGTCGGTACTCTTTAGAGGACATACACGTATTTTGGAAGCTTTACAAGATCTTCGGTACTATTTAGAGGACATACACGCATTTTGGAAGCTTTACAAGAACTTCGGTACTCTTTAGAGGTCATACACGCATTTTGGAAGCTTTACAAGAACTTCGGTACTCTTTAGAGGACATACACGTATTTTGGAAGCTTTACAAGAACTTCGGTACTCTTTAGAGGACATACACGTATTTTGGAAGCTTTACAAGAACTTCGGTACTCTTTAGAGGACATACACGTATTTTGGAAGCTTTAAAAGAACTTCGGCACTTTTTAGAGGACATACACGTATTTTGGAAGCTTTACAAGAACTTCGGTACTCTTTAGAGGACATACACGTATTTTGGAAGCTTTACAAGAACTTCGGTACTCTTTAGAGGACATACACGTATTTTGGAAGCTTTACAAGAACTTCGGTACTCTTTAGAGGACATACACGTATTTTGGAAGCTTTACAAGAACTTCGGTACTATTTAGAGGACATACACGTATTTTGGAAGCTTTACAAGAACTTCGGTACTCTTTAGAGGACATTCACGTATTTTTGAAGCTTTACAAGAACTTCGGTACTCTTTAGAGGACATACACGTATTTTGGAAGCTTTACAAGAACTTCGGTACTCTTTAGAGGACATACACGTATTTTGGAAGCTTTACAAGAACTTCGGTACTCTTTAGAGGACATACACGTATTTTGGAAGCTTTACAAGAACTTCGGTACTCTTTAGAGGACATACACGTATTTTGGAAGCTTTACAAGAACTTCGGTACTCTTTAGAGGACATACACGTATTTTGGAAGCTTTACAAGAACTTCGGTACTCTTTAGAGGACATACACGTATTTTGGAAGCTTTACAAGAATTTCGGTACTCTTTAGAGGGCATACACGTATTTTGCAAGCTTTACAAGAACTTCGGTACTCTTTAGAGGACATACACGTATTTTGGAAGCTTTACAAGAACTTCGGTTCTCTTTAGAGGACATACACGTATTTTGGAAGTTTCACAAGAACTTCGGTTCTATTTAGAGGACATACACGTATTTTGGAAGCTTTACAATAACTTCGGTACTATTTAGAGGACATACACGTATTTTGGAAGCTTTACAAGAACTTCGGTACTATTTAGAGGACATACACGTATTTTGGAAGCTTTACAAGAACTTCGGTACTCTTTAGAGGACATACACGTATTTTGGAAGGTTTACAAGAACTTCGGTACTCTTTAGAGGACATACACGTATTTTGGAAGCTTTACAAGAACTTCGGTACTCTTTAGAGGACATACACGTATTTTGGAAGCTTTACAAGAACTTCGGTTCTCTTTAGAGGACATACACGTATTTTGAAAGCTTTACAAGAACTTCGGTACTATTTAGAGGACACACGTATTTTGGAAGCTTTACAAGAACTTCGGTACTCTTTAGAGGACATACACGTATTTTGGAAGCTTTACAAGAACTTCGGTACTCTTTAGAGGACATACACGTATTTTGGAAGCTTTACAAGAACTTCGGTACTCTTTAGAGGACATACACGTATTTTGGAAGCTTTAAAAGAACTTCGGTACTCTTTAGAGGACATACACGTATTTTGGAAGCTTTACAAGAACTTCGGTACTCTTTAGAGGACATACACGTATTTTGGAAGCTTTACAAGAACTTCGGTACTCTTTAGAGGACATACACGTATTTTGGAAGCTTTACAAGAACTTCGGTACTCTTTAGAGGACATACACGTATTTTGGAAGCTTTACAAGAACTTCGGTACTCTTTAGAGGACATACACGTATTTTGGAAGCTTTACAAGAACTTCGGTACTCTTTAGAGGACATACACGTATTTTGGAAGCTTTACAAGAACTTCGGTACTCTTTAGAGGACATACACGTATTTGTATTTATGTATTTATGTATTTCCCGATGTTGGAAGAAACTATTCATTATCATATAGCCATGTTGTCTACATTAACTTATCAATCTATCTCCATTGTCATTTTCCACCTTTTCCCCAAATGGTCCAATCCGTTCATCTTTCATTCTACTTCCTACTCGGCTATTAAAATCTCCTGTTATTATTACTTCTTGATGTTTTTTTTTTATTTTGTCCAAAATTTCTGACAATTTGACATACCTGTGAGAGGTAAAAATATATTTAAAAAAACGAAAAACAGTTCTATCTATTGGATGTAAAAGCAACTTCAACTCGGAAGACCAACTTAAGAGTAAAAAGTAAATGTTGGTTTGTTCAAAATCTCAAATATCCTAAAGTTCTTTACTGGTTGCTTTGGAATTTTGACACAACGTTTGCATTCGAATACGCGCGTGTTTACATATACATTCGTGTGTGTCTTACCTGTGACATGTAAAAACATGTGTTCTTGAAAATGAAAAAAGCTCTATCTATTGGACGTAAAAGCAACACTATACTACATACTTTACGGCAATGAATAACGATCTTTCCATTTAACCTGACTTAGCAACAGCAACGTGTGGCAGAGTTCAGCTAGTATTACATACATTTATAATCATTTTTTTCCTTTTGCTTATTCACCTAAACCTAATAACACATTAATTTTCGTCTTTCAGCTCTTTTATGCCAAGAAGAACGGGGTATGTAGATTCCCGGGCAACGCCGGGTAATCAGCACGGGGTATCTAAAAATAATTACGGTACACATTTTTTCTTTTACTTATTCAACTAAACATAAAAAAAATCAATTTTCGTCTTACAGATCATTTATGCAAGAAAATCGGAATAAGCAGATTCCCGGGTAACGTCGGGTAATCAGCATGGGATATCTAGAACTAATTACTATAAATTTTTTTCCTTTCAATTATTCAACTAAACATAAAAAACACATTAATTTTCGTCTTTCAGCTCATTTATGCCAAGACGAACAGGATAAGTAGATTCCCGGGCAACAACGGATAATCAGCACAAGGTATCTAAAAATAATTACGGTACAACTTTATAATTATTTCTCCTTACACTTATTCAACTAAACATAAGAGCACATTAATTTTAATTTCTTTAGGCGTAGCAGCGCACGCCGGGTGTTAGCTGGGTTTCATACAATCTGGTTTTTGTTTCACTTGTCGAATATTTTGAATTTAAATACTTTATTTATTGAAAAATAATATTTCTTAGCATATTGTATTCTTTTATTTATGTCTTCCTGGATATTTGTATGTTTATCTAGTCCCTTTAAACAGGAGTTCATAAATTAATCAGTTATTGAAGTAATGTCAGTTTTACTGTTTGGGACTCGCTGATAGCAAGTGTCAATTCTAACAAAGTCATTACAGTCTCTTATTCAATTAAATTTTTGACAGAGAGAAAGATTACACTAACTATTTTTTTTTTCTCCAATGTCCCAGGTTGTCATTTCGACATTTCTGGTGTTCTCTCCTGGCAATGGCTTTATTGTAACCCACTTCAGAAGTTATTGCACTAACTTTTTTTTTTTTTTTTCCAATGGCCCAGGTTGTCATTTCGACCTTATTCTTGGTCTACCAACTGGGCGTTTTCCCTCTGGCTTTCCTACAAGAAGCTTCCACGGACGTCTTTCATCCCCCATACGTGCAACATGTCCTGCCCATCGCAGTCTACGAGACTTAACTGTTCTTATTATATCTGGCTTCCTACAAAGACCATGTAGTTCACTGTTATGTATGTCTTCTCCATTCACCTGTCTGTTCATCTCTCTTTGGTCCAAAAATTTTCCTAAGAACTTTATACTCAAATACTCGTAATCTCCTTTCCTCCCTTAAAGTAAGACTCCATGTTTCGTACCCATATAATATAACTGGTAGAATAATAGTTTTATATATTTTCAGCTTAACGTTTTTTTGAAAGGAGTTGGGACATCAAAAGTCTCTGCAATGCATAATAGCATGCATTTCCAGAATTGAGCCTATGTTTAATTTCTTTGTGCGTCTCATTCCTATTTTGTGATTATTGTTCCTAGGTATTTGAATTCAGCCACTTCCTCAAAATTTCCCTCATTTGTTATTAGCTGTCCATTTCCATTATATACTGAATTTCTACGTGTGATCATATATTTAGTTTTACTGATATTTACTTCCCCCTCCATGGTATCTTTAACTTGTCGTGGTGGAGAGGCTTGTGTGCTTAAATGATCCTGAGAGCTATGGCCGGCGGTAGCATTTGCTGCCGATAGGGTTACCCATGCCGGACTGGTCGAAGGTGATAAGCCAGACGAAATAAGTACCTTGGTCGAAAGAGTGACGATCTTTCACCGTAAAAATACAACCGTCAAGAAATGCGGACATGGGTTCTACTGGGGTAAACTTTTCCGGAGGTCAAATAGTCCCCTCATTCGGTTCTCCGGGCGGGGACTACTTCAGGGAACCCATGCCAAAGGCTCAAACACAGGGACATGTTCCTAGGAACATGGAATGTTAGAACTTTATACAATAGCGGGACACTAGAGATATTAACGCGGGAATTAGATAAATCGCCCTTGAATATAGTCGCTTTACAGGAAGTTAGGTGGCCAGGAGAAGGTAGTCAGGAATCAGCAAAGCTTTGCATTATACTATGGGGGTGCAGAAAGACCTGCATTTGGAACGGGTCTTTTAGTCAGAAGGAGGATCCTATCCGCTATCCGAGATATTAAGTTTGTTAGTGATAGGATATCATACATAATTCTAAAGAGTAAACGACATGATTTTATAATTGTAAATGTACATGCCCCCACAGAAGATAAAGATGACAAGATCAAGGATGAGTTCTATGAAGAATTAGAATGCTTATTTGATAGCCTTTCACGATATCATATGAAAATTTGTCCTTAGGAGATTTTAATGCAAAAGTGGGGCGGGAAGATATATTCAAACCAACAATAGGCAAATTCAGTCTTCATGAAGATAGTAACGACAACGGGGTTAGATTAGTCACATTTGCCACATCAAAGAATCTCATTGTTAAAAGCACAACATTTTCAGCATAAGGATATTCATAAATACACCTGGACGTCCCCAGATGGAGAAACTCGGAACCAGATAGATCATGTATTAGTGGATAAACGCTGGCACAGTAGCATCCATTGATGTTAGATCAGTTAGAGGGACGGACTGCAATTCAGATCATCATCTGTTCAGGGTGAAAATCAGACAACGGCTATCGCTTATGAGAGGAACAAACGCTAAAGATGATTCTGTAAAATATGAATTAAAAAACTTGAAAAAATGATGAAATGCGGCAAGAAATAACAAAATCAAAATTTGCTAATAGATTTGAAGTACTGGAATCTTCACATGACATGTTGGAAAACGAAGAGAGAAACTGATATAAAATAAAGAATGGGAGGCTATAAGAGATACTATAAATTGTCAGCATACAGAAAGCATTGGTTGTTAAAAAAGAGGCAAAACAAGAATGGTTTTGATGAGGAATGTGCCCGACATTGTAAAGAAAAGAAAGCTAGCAAAAATGAAAATGGTTTACACGAGCCAAAATGAGGTAAATTTAGAGCAATTGGGTAGTGTTAGACGGGAAACCACCAAGTTACTAAAGAGTAAAAGGAGGGAATTTTTGAGAGAGAAGATTAATGATCTTGAAATGAATGTGCAAAAATAGGAACATTAGAGAATTATATCAGGGAATTAGTATAGAGAAGAAAGGTTTTCAGGCCAGAAACAAACATAATTCGGAATAAAAATGGGCATATAGATTAAACAAACAAAAAATATTTAAATGAATGGTGTGGAACATATGATTCCTTGCTAAAATAATTTTAATATATATTGGAATTTTTAAATTTTATTCATTTAAATCTGTGTATATATTAATAATATATATATATATATATATGTGGTGTGTGTGTGTGTGTGTGTGTGTGGGGCAACGCCGTACCGTAGTGGTTAAGGCACACTGCGCACAAGCCGGAAGGTCGAGGGTTCGAGTTCCCGGTGGGGTCAGGATTTTTTAAACTGACCCAAACCGTCTGGCGCCACTATGGCCCTGGGGTCCGACTCAGCCTCTAACTGAAATGAGTTACCAGACAACTTGTTTCTGGGGTAAGGCGCCGCGTCACGTAGGGCTGACAACCCGGCTGACACATCACGTGCCGATTGTCAAGAAATAGTGGGAGCCTTAACCTCCTACTACCCAAGGGCCTCCTGAGGCCTGTAGTGGATCACTTAACTTATATATATATATATATATATATATATATATATATATATAACTAAAATTGTCTTGGGTGATGGTAAACTATGTATATAAAATTTATAAACACCATGTCTTGAAAATGATCTCACATAAGGAGATTGAAACGTCGACCGTAATAAGTTTTAATGCCTTTTGACTGAAATAACGTTTTTATTTCCTTTGTAACTTAAAATACAAATATAAATATTAAGGAACGAATATTCCCCGAGTACCATATGACCATCATAATACATCAATTATATATAGGTATATATTAACCGTCGTCTTATCCAATACAATGTAATGAGTTACTGGATTGTCTAACTGGTGTTTCGTATTGAGCTAATTAATTCATCGGGGTATTTCTCCATCCTATTCAGGGGGTCAAATCCTCTCCGACAGAACACGACGTAATCCCTATAAAGTCCTGGGAAAGGTTTTAATAAAGGAAAATTTGGAAGGGATAAGATACTAGCTGGCCCGTCAACTGTCGTAATCGCCTTTTAACTATTTTTACGTTAATTTTTCCCGATGTTTTAATAGTTATATTTATCTGCTATTCGGGCGGAAACAAATCCAACAATCAAAGATCAAAAAATCGGTCCCAGCCCGTTTTCTTGAGTTATAAATAGTGGTAACTAAACCGACCTTTGTTTTTATATTATATATATATATATATATAGTATTTATATATATATATATATATATATATAGAAGTCCCCGGCCCACGCGTTGCTGTGTTCCTTAAGTATAACGTTAAATTATGTTGTAGTAAAGTAACATGAGAAATCTAAATCAGAAAAGTTTTGTGTTGTAACACAATTTTTTTTGTTTCCTTGTACGTTAACTACACACGGTATAAATATGGGGGGTGGTTTAATGTGGAAGTTGGTTTTGTTGATTTGAGATGAATTTATGTTTGTCATGCATTTTCAGTATCATCCATCTCCCTCTCACAACAACAACTTTCTGATTTAGAATTTTCATCATTACGTTACATACAACATAATTTTAACGTAATACCTTAGACCAAGCCAACGCCGTGGCCGGGAACACCTACTAATATATATAATATATATATATATATAATATATATATATATAATATATATATAAAACAAAGTCGGTTTAGTTACACTATTTATAACTCAAAACGGCTGAACGTTTTTTTATGACCTTTTGATTTGGTTGGATTTTGTGTCCGCCCCAATAGCAAGATAAACTATTAAAACATACGGAAAAAATTAACGTAAAAATATTTAAAGGCGATACGACGTTTGACGGGCCACTGCCTAGTAATATGCCCTTCAATTTTCCTTTATTAAACCTTCCCAGACTACTTTATAGGGATACGAGTTAACTGCGAGAGAGATTTTTGACCACTGAATAGATGGAGAAATACCCCCGAGGAATAATTTAGCTTCAAAACAAACAGTTAAGACAATCCAGTAAACTCATACATTCGTATTGGATTAAGACGGGATATATATACCTATATATAAATTTGATTATGATGGTCATATGGTACTCGGGAAATAATTCCGTTTTTTCCTTAATAATTTTATATTTGTATTTTAAGTACAAAGAAATAAACGTTATTTCAGTCAAAGCATAAACTTATTACGTCGACGTTTCAATCTCCTTATGAGAATCATTTTCAAGACAGGTTGTTTTATAAATTTTATTATACATAGTTTACCATCACCAAGACAATTTAGTTTATATTATATATATATATATATATATATATATATATATATAAGTTAAAGTGATCCCACTACAGGCCTCAGAGGCCCTTGGGGTAGTAGGAGGTTAAGGCTCCCACTATTTCTTGACAATCGGCACTTGATGTCAGCCCGGGTTTGTCAGCCCTACGTGACGGCCCGCCTTTACCCCAGAACAAGTGTCTGGTACTCATTTCAGTTAGAGGCTGAGTCGACCCCAGGGCCATAGTGGCGCCAAGACGGTTTTGGGTCAGTTTAAAAATCCTGACCCCCACCGGGACTCGAACCCTCGACCTTTCCGGCTTGTAGCGCAGTGCCTTAACCACTACGGTACGGCGTGCCCCCCACCACACACACACACACACACACACATATATATATATTATATATATATATATACACAGATTTTAAATGAATAAATTTAAAATTCCAATATATAATTAAAAAATATTTTAGCAAGGAATCATATGTTCCACACCATTCATTTAAATATTTTGTTTGTTAATCATATGCCCATTTTTATTCCGAATTAGTTTGTTCTGGCCTGAAACCCTTTCTTCTCTATACTAATTCCCTGATATAATTCTCTAATGTTCCTATTTTTGCATTCATTTCAAGATCATTAATCTTCTCTCTCAAAAATTCCCTCCTTTTACTCTTTAGTAACTGGTGGTTTCCCCGTCTAACACTACCCAATTGCTCTAAATTTACCTCATTTGGCTCGTGTAACCATTTCATTTTTGCTAGCTTTCTTTTCTTTACAATGTCGGCACAATTCTCATCAAACCATTCTTGTTTTGCCTCTTTTTTAAACAACCACTGCTTTCTGATGCTGACAATTTAATAGTATCTCTTATAGCCTCCCATTCTTTATTTATATCAGTTTCTTCTTCGTTTTCCACATTGTCATGTGAAGATTCCAGTACTTTCAAATCTATTAGCAATTTTGATTGGTATTCTTGCCGCATTTCATCATTTTTCAAGTTTTTTAATTCATATTTTACAGAATCATCTTTAGCGTTTTGTTCCTCTCATAAGCGATAGCCGTTGTCTGATTTTCACCCTGAACAGATGATGATCTGAATTGCAGTCCGTCCCTCTAACTGATCTAACATCAATGATGCAGCGTTTATCCACTAATACATGATCTATCTGGTTCCGAGTTTCTCCATCTGGGGACGTCCAGGTGTATTTATGAATATCCTTATGCTGAAATGTTGTGCTTTTAACAATGAGATTCTTTGATGTGGCAAATGTGACTAATCTAACCCCGTTGTCGTTACTATCTTCATGAAGACTGAATTTGCCTATTGTTGGTTTGAATATATCTTCCCGCCCCACTTTTGCATTAAAATCTCCTAAGACAATTTTCATATGATATCGTGAAAGGCTATCAAATAAGCATTCTAATTCTTCATAGAACTCATCCTTGATCTTGTCATCTTTATCTTCTGTGGGGCATGTACATTTACAATTATAAAATCATGTCGTTTACTCTTTAGAATTATGTATGATATCCTATCACTAACAAACTTAATATCTCGGATAGCGGATAGGATCCTCCTTCTGACTAAAAGACCCGTTCCAAATGCAGGTCTTTCTGCACCCCCATAGTATAATGCAAAGCTTGCTGATTCCTGACTACCTTCTCCTGGCCACCTAACTTCCTGTAAAGCGACTATATTCAAGGGCGATTTATCCAATTCCGCGTTAATATCTCTAGTGTCCCGCTATTGTATAAAGTTCTAACATTCCATGTTCCTAGGAACATGTCCCTGTGTTTGAGCCTTTGGCATGGGTTCCCTGAAGTAGTCCCCGCCCGGAGAACCGAATGAGGGACTATTTGACCTCCGGAAAAGTTTACCCCAGTAGAACCCATGTCCGCATTTCTTGACGGTTGTATTTTTACGGTGAAAGATCGTCACTCTTTCGACCAAGGTACTTATTTCGTCTGGCTTATCACCTTCGACCAGTCCGGCATGGGTAACCCTATCGGCAGCAATGCTACCGCCGGCATAGCTCTCAGGATCATTTAAGCACACAAGCCTCTCCACCACGACAAGTTAAAGATACCATGGAGGGGGAAGTAAATATCAGTAAAACTAAATATATGATCACACGTAGAAATTCAGTATATAATGGAAATGGACAGCTAATAACAAATGAGGGAAATTTTGAGGAAGTGGCTGAATTCAAATACCTAGGAACAATAATCACAAATAGGAATGAGACGCACAAAGAAATTAAACATAGGCTCAATTCTGGAAATGCATGCTATTATGCATTGCAGAGACTTTTGATGTCCCAACTCCTTTCAAAAAACGTTAAGCTGAAAATATATAAAACTATTATTCTACCAGTTATATTATATGGGTACGAAACATGGAGTCTTACTTTAAGGGAGGAAAGGAGATTACGAGTATTTGAGTATAAAGTTCTTAGGAAAATTTTTGGACCAAAGAGAGATGAACAGACAGGTGAATGGAGAAGACTACATAACAGTGAACTACATGGTCTTTGTAGGAAGCCAGATATAATAAGAACAGTTAAGTCTCGTAGACTGCGATGGGCAGGACATGTTGCACGTATGGGGGATGAAAGACGTCCGTGGAAGCTTCTTGTAGGAAAGCCAGAGGGAAAACGCCCAGTTGGTAGACCAAGAATAAGGTCGAAATGACAACCTGGGCCATTGGAAAAAAAAAAAAAAAGTTAGTGCAATAACTTCTGAAGTGGGTTACAATAAAGCCATTGCCAGGAGAGAACACCAGAAATGTCGAAATGACAACCTGGGACATTGGAGAAAAAAAAATATGTTAGTGTAATCTTTCTCTCTGTCAAAAATTTAATTGAATAAGAGACTGTAATGACTTTGTTAGAATTGACACTTGCTATCAGCGAGTCCCAAACAGTAAAACTGACATTACTTCAATAACTGATTAATTTATGAACTCCTGTTTAAAGGGACTAGATAAACATACAAATATCCAGGAAGACATAAATAAAAGAATACAATATGCTAAGAAATATTATTTTTCAATAAATAAAGTATTTAAATTCAAATATTCGACAAGTGAAACAAAAACCAGATTGTATGAAACCCAGCTAACACCCGGCGTGCGCTGCTACGCCTAAAGAAATTAAAATTAATGTGCTCTTATGTTTAGTTGAATAAGTGTAAGGAGAAATAATTATAAAGTTGTACCGTAATTATTTTTAGATACCTTGTGCTGATTATCCGTTGTTGCCCGGGAATCTACTTATCCTGTTCGTCTTGGCATAAATGAGCTGAAAGACGAAAATTAATGTGTTTTTTATGTTTAGTTGAATAATTGAAAGGAAAAAATTTATAGTAATTAGTTCTAGATATCCCATGCTGATTACCCGACGTTACCCGGGAATCTGCTTATTCCGATTTTCTTGCATAAATGATCTGTAAGACGAAAATTGATTTTTTTTATGTTTAGTTGAATAAGTAAAAGAAAAAATGTGTACCGTAATTATTTTTAGATACCCCGTGCTGATTACCCGGCGTTGCCCGGGAATCTACATACCCGTTCTTCTTGGCATAAAAGAGCTGAAAGACGAAAATTAATGTGTTATTAGGTTTAGGTGAATAAGCAAAAGGAAAAAAATGATTATAAATGTATGTAATACTAGCTGAACTCTGCCACACGTTGCTGTTGCTAAGTCAGTTAAATGGAAAGATCGTTATTCATTGCCGTAAAGTATGTAGTATAGTGTTGCTTTTACGTCCAATAGATAGAGCTTTTTTCATTTTCAAGAACACATGTTTTTACATGTCACAGGTAAGACACACACGAATGTATATGTAAACACGCGCGTATTCGAATGCAAACGTTGTGTCAAAATTCCAAAGCAACCAGTAAAGAACTTTAGGATATTTGAGATTTTGAACAAACCAACATTTACTTTTTACTCTTAAGTTGGTCTTCCGAGTTGAAGTTGCTTTTACATCCAATAGATAGAACTGTTTTTCGTTTTTTTTAAATATATTTTTACCTCTCACAGGTATGTCAAATTGTCAGAAATTTTGGACAAAATAAAAAAAAAACATCAAGAAGTAATAATAACAGGAGATTTTAATAGCCGAGTAGGAAGTAGAATGAAAGATGAACGGATTGGACCATTTGGGGAAAAGGTGGAAAAACAATGGAGATAGATTGATAAGTTAATGTAGACAACATGGCTATATGATAATGAATAGTTTCTTCCAACATCGGGAAATACATAAATACATAAATACAAATACGTGTATGTCCTCTAAAGAGTACCGAAGTTCTTGTAAAGCTTCCAAAATACGTGTATGTCCTCTAAAGAGTACCGAAGTTCTTGTAAAGCTTCCAAAAATACGTGTATGTCCTCTAAAGAGTACCGAAGTTCTTGTAAAGCTTCCAAAATACGTGTATGTCCTCTAAAGAGTACCGAAGTTCTTGTAAAGCTTCCAAAATACGTGTATGTCCTCTAAAGAGTACCGAAGTTCTTGTAAAGCTTCCAAAATACGTGTATGTCCTCTAAAGAGTACCGAAGTTCTTGTAAAGCTTCCAAAATACGTGTATGTCCTCTAAAGAGTACCGAAGTTCTTTTAAAGCTTCCAAAATACGTGTATGTCCTCTAAAGAGTACCGAAGTTCTTGTAAAGCTTCCAAAATACGTGTATGTCCTCTAAAGAGTACCGAAGTTCTTGTAAAGCTTCCAAAATACGTGTATGTCCTCTAAAGAGTACCGAAGTTCTTGTAAAGCTTCCAAAATACGTGTGTCCTCTAAATAGTACCGAAGTTCTTGTAAAGCTTTCAAAATACGTGTATGTCCTCTAAAGAGAACCGAAGTTCTTGTAAAGCTTCCAAAATACGTGTATGTCCTCTAAAGAGTACCGAAGTTCTTGTAAAGCTTCCAAAATACGTGTATGTCCTCTAAAGAGTACCGAAGTTCTTGTAAACCTTCCAAAATACGTGTATGTCCTCTAAAGAGTACCGAAGTTCTTGTAAAGCTTCCAAAATACGTGTATGTCCTCTAAATAGTACCGAAGTTCTTGTAAAGCTTCCAAAATACGTGTATGTCCTCTAAATAGTACCGAAGTTATTGTAAAGCTTCCAAAATACGTGTATGTCCTCTAAATAGAACCGAAGTTCTTGTGAAACTTCCAAAATACGTGTATGTCCTCTAAAGAGAACCGAAGTTCTTGTAAAGCTTCCAAAATACGTGTATGTCCTCTAAAGAGTACCGAAGTTCTTGTAAAGCTTGCAAAATACGTGTATGCCCTCTAAAGAGTACCGAAATTCTTGTAAAGCTTCCAAAATACGTGTATGTCCTCTAAAGAGTACCGAAGTTCTTGTAAAGCTTCCAAAATACGTGTATGTCCTCTAAAGAGTACCGAAGTTCTTGTAAAGCTTCCAAAATACGTGTATGTCCTCTAAAGAGTACCGAAGTTCTTGTAAAGCTTCCAAAATACGTGTATGTCCTCTAAAGAGTACCGAAGTTCTTGTAAAGCTTCCAAAATACGTGTATGTCCTCTAAAGAGTACCGAAGTTCTTGTAAAGCTTCCAAAATACGTGTATGTCCTCTAAAGAGTACCGAAGTTCTTGTAAAGCTTCAAAAATACGTGAATGTCCTCTAAAGAGTACCGAAGTTCTTGTAAAGCTTCCAAAATACGTGTATGTCCTCTAAATAGTACCGAAGTTCTTGTAAAGCTTCCAAAATACGTGTATGTCCTCTAAAGAGTACCGAAGTTCTTGTAAAGCTTCCAAAATACGTGTATGTCCTCTAAAGAGTACCGAAGTTCTTGTAAAGCTTCCAAAATACGTGTATGTCCTCTAAAGAGTACCGAAGTTCTTGTAAAGCTTCCAAAATACGTGTATGTCCTCTAAAAAGTGCCGAAGTTCTTTTAAAGCTTCCAAAATACGTGTATGTCCTCTAAAGAGTACCGAAGTTCTTGTAAAGCTTCCAAAATACGTGTATGTCCTCTAAAGAGTACCGAAGTTCTTGTAAAGCTTCCAAAATACGTGTATGTCCTCTAAAGAGTACCGAAGTTCTTGTAAAGCTTCCAAAATGCGTGTATGACCTCTAAAGAGTACCGAAGTTCTTGTAAAGCTTCCAAAATGCGTGTATGTCCTCTAAATAGTACCGAAGATCTTGTAAAGCTTCCAAAATACGTGTATGTCCTCTAAAGAGTACCGACGTTCTTGTAAAGCTTCCAAAATACGTGTATGTCCTCTAAAGAGTACCGAAGTTCTAGTAAAGCTTCCAAAATACGTGTATGTCCTCTAAAGAGTACCGAAGTTCTTGTAAAGCTTCCAAATACGTGTATGTCCTCTAAAGAGTACCGAAGTTCTTGTGAAGCTTCCAAAATACGTGTATGTCCTCTAAAGAGTACCGAAGTTCTTGTAAAGCTTCTAAAATACGTGTATGTCCTCTAAAGAGTACCGAAGTTCTTGTAAAGCTTCCAAAATACGTGTATGTCCACTAAAGAGTACCGAAGTTCTTGTAAAGCTTCCAAAATGCGTGATGTCCTCTAAAGAGTACCGAAGTTCTTGTAAAGCTTCCAAAAATACGTCTATGTCCTCTAAAGAGTACCGAAGTTCTTGTAAAGCTTCCAAATACGTGTATGTCCTCTAAGGAGTACCGAAGTTCTTGTAAAGTTCCAAAATACGTGTATGTCCTCTAAGGAGTACCGAAGTTCTTGTAAAGCTTCCAAAATACGTGTATGTCCTCTAAAGAGTACCGAAGTTCTTGTAAAGCTTCCAAAATACGTGTATGTCCTCTAAAGAGTGCCGAAGTTCTTGTAAAGCTTCCAAAATACGTGTATGTCCTCTAAAGAGTGCCGAAGTTCTTTTAAAGCTTCCAAAATACGTGTAGTCCTCTAAAGAGTACCGAAGTTCTTGTAAAGCTTCCAAAATACGTGTATGTCCTCTAAAGAGTACCGAAGTTCTTGTAAAGCTTCCAAATACGTGTATGTCCTCTAAAGAGTACCGAAGTTCTTGTAAAGCTTCCAAAATACGTGTATGTCCTCTAAAGAGTACCGAAGTTCTTGTAAAGCTTCCAAAATACGTGTATGTCCTCTAAATAGTACCGAAGTTCTTGTAAAGCTTCCAAAATACGTGTATGTCCTCTAAAGAGTACCGAAGTTCTTGTAAAGCTTCCAAAATACGTGTATGTCCTCTAAAGAGTACCGAAGTTCTTGTAAAGCTTCCAAAATACGTGTATGTCCTCTAAAGAGTACCGAAGTTCTTGTAAACCTTCCAAAATACGTGTATGTCCTCTGAAGAGTACCGAAGTCTTGTAAACCTTCCAAAATACGTGTATGTCCTCTAAAGAGTACCGAAGTTTTTGTAAAGCTTCCAAAATAATTCCTACCGCCGGGTGAAGTAGCGTTTCTACGTGTGTCTGGAATTTTCTTTTGACCTCACTGCACACCCGTTTTGTGAAAACAGGTTCGTTTAACAAATATTTGGCCTGTGACATCTGCCTTTCAAATAAACAGTGCAACGTAAAATCTTAAACAGTGCAACGTAAAATCTTAAATTAGTTTAAGATCTGAGACCGATTGTGTATGTATCTTTCACAGGCAACGTTCTGAATTTACGGAATAAAGATGGCTAAATCGTATATATCATTGTCTGTAAAACGTCCACTGCCAATAAGGAAACGTAGTAGGGGTAGATGCCTGCCACAACAATCACTGCTCTTGACGCAGCTATAGCGCGCTAGTAAGGTTTGAAATTGCTGAGATGTTGTCAGCTGTATGTCTGCTAACCGCATACATAAAGCGGCCAGTCCCACTAAATATCCATACCGGTAACATGTCGTGAAAACATCAGGACCGGAGAATCAGTGGCTGTAGTGTAACTATGATTTGAGGGAAGTAGATTATACAGGGAATGATTGGAAAACATTAGGTCAGGATAGGATTGTATGGAGAGCTTATGTCTGTACGGCCATAAACCTACGGGTTCGATAGTGCCAGTGAGTTAAGAGTTATAGTTTCTGTACTGAAATAGTGCATGTAGCCCAAATTAAAAGAAAGTAAACTCATTGTACAATTTATAAGCAATCACAAAGTGTAATTATAACAGCGTTCTGAATTTTAAAACTTGTTTTTTTTTAATCTGATAGGTGATTATAGATGGATTTTTGTGCTAAATTCGAAAATGATCTCCATTTTCTCCCATCACATCAGGTTTTAAAATATTAATGAATAACTAGAAATTAAATTGTAGCTATGTAAAACGTAATAAAAAATACTTTCAACAAGAATTTTGTTTGCCTATTTAACTCATGCCCAAATGGGAGTCAATGACCAATCACGTTTTAATTATTTTTTATTTACAACCAATCACAGTCGTGTTTCGACTCGAATTTATCAACCGAAGTTTATCATAATAAAGAAAACACTTCCTTTTTAACATTATGAATAGGTCATAGCATTATTTTGCAGTGACTGACTCTCCAAGAAATACGGCTACCAGATTGTATATATAGTGCATGAATGTCAACAGAAGCGCATACGAGAGATATTATAGAAACATTTGTAACAATTGATTATAACACAAAAAAACACTGTTAGCACTTCCTTAAATGAATTAATGAATTATTTTCCAGGAAATGACGTCGCAGAAAAATATAATTGACATATTTACATCATAGGACATCTATAACGTTGGTTAGAAATTTCTCCACTATGGTGCATTCTTACAACATTGCGATCATTTGGCAATAAATAATATTATTTTCTGGTTGCAGGTTGAACAAAAGAAGCAAATGAAGCGTACCAATCGTTTCTCATTTGTTTTCAAACATCGCCGTTTACATTAAATATATAAATAACTATAGTTAAATAATTATTTGTAAGTAAACGCTTAATTTTATTCGTTAAATAGTCCCAACATAAGCCACTCTTGAATTACAATTATCTAGATAAATTGGAAATCACTCGTGGTATTACTTATGAAAAACTAGGCCAGAATTTGTCATTTGCTACTCATTAATCATTACTTAATAATAATAATAATAATAATAATAATAATAATAATAAAAATAATAAAAATAATAATAATAATAATAATAAATAATAAATAATTAATAATAATTATAAGCATTCCAGACATACTTCACTCTTCGACTCATAGTATTCTCGAACTGACTGCCCATCATCAGTTTTTGAATTTGTGGGCCAACGATTACAACAGCTCAAATTGTTTCATAGGATAATGAAGGAAATGTAGCACTCACTGTCTTTATCTAGAGTTTTCACAAATTGATTCATTGAACCTAATTTACATGGAGAGGTGGCAACAGTACTTTTGAGGGATCAATAAGAGGTTCATTTCTTATATATATATTTTTTTGCCCGGTATTAAATTAGTCCTACGTGGTCACTGTTCCCTTTCCCAGTGTTCTGACCTACCTCTGCTATCCCATTCACATACGAAACAAGTGTATTTTGTGAAACCCAGCTTGCTGACCAACTAATAGTCCAATAATCATGAAGTCTCCACAAAACTAGCATAGGTGGTTTTCGTACTGCAGTTTTTGTAACAAAAACTTTACATTTCATATGTCTGCTTTAACCGTGGAACCTGATGGTGGGGTCTTGGTAACCTCTATCATCTGAACATTGGTAATTTCGGTCTCACTTTTTCAGAGCTTTGTGAGAATTCAGTTCTAACCTTGTTCTTTAAGTGGTGAGAGTTTTCATTAAATAGTTTACAAGAGGGAGAGGGAAATATTAGTTGTGGTAGTAGTTGGGGTCATACAAACCCCACCGTCAGGTAATAATCTGTGTTTTTCTTCAAACTGAATTTCGTGATTAGGCCTACTGTATAGGCTGCCAAGTCTTTCAATTATATAGTAATTATCTATGTTAGTTCAAACAGTAATTTCTTATATTTTATTTTATTTTTATAATGGCATTTTCAAGTAAATGGCTCACAAGTGATGAAATAAGTGAACTCGTAAACAGAAGTGATAGTAAAGTGAAGTAAAGTAAAGTGATCCCACTACAGGCCTCAAGAGGCCCTTGGGGTAGTAGGAGGTTAAGGCTCCCACTTTTTCTGGACAATCGGCACTTGATGTCAGGGTGGTCAGCCCTGCATGACGGCCGTCTTTACCCCCAGAAGAAGCGTCTGGTACTCATTTCCGTTAGAGACGAGTCGACCCCTGGGCCATAGTGCCGCCAGAAGGTTTGGGTCAGTTTAAAAATCCTGGGGTCCAACAGAAACAGGGTGCACAACAACATGACAGAAGCTGTAGCTTTCAGTGGAAGAAAAATATGCAATTTCTGCCCTAGAAAAAAGATAAGAAGTTAGCTATGGAATGTGTGGACTGCAATAATCCCATGTGGAATGATCACCTTTGTGCTTCATGTAGTGAACTGTCAAAATAACATTTCATTGGTCTGGCGTGTGATTACAATGTGAGATAGTTATATAGTTACGTAGTTCCTGGCCCTCAATGGGCTGCTTAATGGTATTAAATGTGGAAACTTAATTTGCTAGAATGCATAATATGATAAAATAGAAAACCATATACAAATCCTATTAAAATAAACATGTTTTAAAAATAAAATTATGTGAGGGGTCACTGAGACCCCACAATCAGGAATATTGATGCAAGTTTAACCGTCAGGTTCCAGGGTTAAAACAAAAGAGTGGGCCACAGGATCAATGTTTCCATTATGAAGCAAAGCGTCTTTAAGACTTTTTTTTAGAAGAATCTATGAAGAACCTCCACTCTTTGGAATTATAGTTTATGTTATACAATTTTAAGACAGCCCGAATGCCTTGGCAATACACTAAATTTCTTCTTCAGAAAAAAAAAAAGGACAAGTTCCTTCTCACGATGCCTGTAACATGAAAATTATGTACTCAGCCAATACTTTCTTTACTTTTAACCTAGAGCCTAACAGTTCTGCTGATTCTTTAGGCAAATTTAAATCACTCACTAAATCATTAAGCTCACTTTGATTAAAACATCTATCGTGATCAGAATTATATGGTTCATCACCCACAGGAGATTCAGTTTCGGTGCAAACGCAATGTATCTGATTCAAGGTGTAAGCAACGGAATATCAGGACCATGAGGTACGGGCCGAATAGCAGAGGAAATGTTAGGATATACAATATATTTCTTCTTTTTTAGCATTATATCCTGCTACCTTAACTGTGCAAAATAACAATTGTCTCAAAGATTTGTACATTCCTTCCAATCAAAGGGATACCAAAGGGCAATAACTTTTTTTTTTCATTTTTCAACTCCTCAACTCTGCAACACAACTACTACACAATATGTGAGGGCACCACGATTTATCCTGGTCTCCTAACTTAATGCCAAAGTAGTGAATGTAAATTTTCTTTACAAAAACAGTTATATTCTTTGTTTTACTAACGTGTATAGCAAAACAGATTTGGATCATTTACACAACCATCATCATCATCATAATTGGCTCGACAGCCCCATGTGGGCCTTGGCCGCCTTCAGAAGCTTATGCCAGACTTCCCTGTTCTGCGCTTCATTCTTCCAGTTTTTTATTTTTAAAATTTTAATGTCTTGAATTATACCATCCTCCCTTCTTAATTTAGGTCTTCCAACTTTTCTGGCCAATAGTGGTTGTTCATTGTAAATTCTTTTTGTAATCCTTTTGTTGTCCATGCGAATAATGTGTCCAGCTCATGCCAATCTATTAACTTTAACAAAATTCAGAATATCTGGCTGATTGTACAATTTATACAATTCATTATTGTATCTCTTTCTCCATGCATTATTTTCTTTCACGGCACCAAAAATGGATCTCAGTATCTTCCTTTCAAAAGGCCCTAATAATTCCTCATCAGATTTCACAACCGCACGTTTTATACGGACCTAGGGCGGATATAGTTAGTAGATGTTAATAAATATAAACATAATTTAAGATATAAACATAATAATAGTTATATTATATCATATTTTAAGTAATAAAGTTCAAATTATAAACTGTTGGGCCTTTCTAACAAACAATAAGCACTGTACTACAGTACGTACATTACGAAAAATATTAAAAACATAAAATGTTGGATTGTAAAAAAAATCTGACGTGGTGCATAAAAACGGATTTATTTTTTCCAATTAGTGTGAAATTGTGATTCAGAAACGCTCATTTATTAAAAAAATAACAAAATCCGTGCATAACAGTGTAATCATCATGATGAAGTTTGAATATGTTATTATAGAAGATTGTAAAATAATTGCTAGAAAATGTGCATGATTTTTTTTTTTAATTTGCTGAACATTCTAGAACATAGAGCTATACAATTCTACATGTTCCTATCATGGTTAAATAACACAACTTCGAAAGGAATGAAGAATGCCTGGTTTTCGAAGTTAGATTTCATATGGAATGTTCCAGTGGCAACTAGTTTGTCTTATTGAACATAATCCAACTCACAACTGTCTTGGAAAATATTATACTTATTTTGTCAAAAGATATAAAAATACAGAAATAAAATTTTAAAGTGAGGAGAAAAACATTCAAAATCTTAAATTATAAATCAGAAAAAAAAATCATAACTCTGTATATTAAAAAAATACAAAAGATCACAAATAGCTAGAAAATAGGAAGTAGACCTTCACAAACCTAAAAAGAATCAACATGAAATTTGTTTTATTGAAAAGTTCGCCGTCAGATTTTAAATCTTTCTTCTCATTTATATTAAAAATTATTAATAATATTACTAAATTGATGCTAGCTTACCCTATATTCTTCTCGTATGGAAGCAATTGTAACAAAAATTTTATCAAGTTCTAAATGAGTGAATA